>PVKS010013112.1:0-51823 GCA_004027875.1 Aplodontia rufa | reverse complement strand
AAGGGTCTCATATCCAGAATCTACAAAATCCTCAAAAATCTCAACTACAAAAACACTAACAACCCAATTAATAAATGGGCCAAAGAGCTAAATAGAAACTTCTCACCAGAGGACATTGATCAAGCCAATGAATACACGAGAAAGTGCTCTAAATCTCTAGTAATCAGAGAAATGCAAATGAAAACCACATTAAGATATCACCTCACGCCAGTCAGAATGGCAAAAATGAAGAAAATAAACAAAAATAGATGCTGGAGGGGCTGTGGAGAGATAGGCACACTAGCACACTGTTGGTGGAGCTGCACACTGGTACAGCCACTCTGGAAAGCAGTGTGGAGAATCCTCAAAAAACTAGGGGTGAGCCCACCATACGACCCTGCTATTCCACTCCTGGGAATCTTTCCAGGGGATTTAAAATCAGCACATTATAGTGACACAGCAATATCTATGTTCATAGCAGCTCAATTTACTATTGCTAGGCTATGGAAACAACCCAGATGCCCCTCACTGGATGAATGGATCCAAAAACTGTGGTACATTTATACCATGGAATATTACACAGCAATTAGAAGCAATGATATTGCAGCCTTTGAAGGTAAATGGATGGCTATGGAAGAAATTATGCCGAGTAAAATCAGCTTAACCCAGAGAACTAATGGTAGATTGTCTCCACTCATCTGTGGAGGTTGGGACTAGACCCTGGCCAGTGAGAAAGTTGGTCTATTGTCATGTGTTAAATACAGATAAGATGTAGTGCTATACAACATAATCCTTTTTTAGAGATATTGTGGGAAGGGGAAGGGAAGGAAAAGGGTGGGTAATTGGGGGGCACTCCTGTGGGTAACTGTAATATCCAGAATCTATACACATTTTATATTATTTTGTTAAAAACTTGTTCAAAAATTTAAAAAAATTACACATAAAAAAAAAAAAGTTGTCAACGCTACTCTCACCCTTCACTCCAATTCTCATTTGAGTACATGAAGTCCCTCAAAGCTCAACCCTGCCAAGTCTCCAATTTTTATTTCTTGTCCAATCTCCCCCAGGCTCCCACCACTGCCACACCCCTCCCCCCACTGGCACCTGTGCAGTCTCCTTCAAGCCCCAGGGAAATTCTGGTCCAGCAACTTGGACTTTAGTTCCTGGGGCCAATTGCACATCACCCCACCTGGGGGAACACTTCTGACCCTGGGCACTGATGGTCCCTGTACAGTGCTGCTGGAAGACCAGTCCCTGAATGCAGAAAGCACTCTTCCCTGCAAAGAGCAAGTTCCCTTAAAGCTCCTTGAAGACAGATCCAATTCAGCTCTGTCCTTCTGGATGATCACTGGGTTGAATGAGGGCAAATGATGGCTATGTAATGGGACAAGCTCCTCAAAGTCAGGGGTTGACCTATTTTTTATTGACTAAGGTTAACTTCAAGGACACTACCTATGAATTCTTTTGATTCATTAGTAAAATCCCACTGTCATGCAATGAAACTTTCCCACTTATAAAAACAGTGTCAGGGGCTAGAATGGTTGCTCAGTGGTTGAGGTGCTTGTCTGGCATGCTCAAGGACCCAGGTTCAAACCCAGTACCACATACACAACTAAGTATAGGAGAAACAAAGGCCAGATGAAAAAAAAAATTGATTCTCTCTTTCGCCCTCTCTCTCTTTAAAAAAAATTAAATTAAATTAAAAGAAAAAAAAAAACAATGTCAGATTCATCATGGACCTCACTTGCTGCTCTTCAGCAGGGCACGTGACCATGAGCACATCTTCATGAGCACATCTTCACCCGGTAACTCCTAGTCCACCTCACAGCCTCCTCTTGCTTAGACACACCTCGCCTCCCACCCCAGCCCCTCCCCAGTCTTCCCACAGCACCCTGTACTGACCTCAATTACAGTCAATCTGGCACAAGGCCCTCTCTATATGGCATGTGCTAAAAGACCAAAGGAACACATGATCTTTGGGAACATAATTGTTGACATTGAATGAAGTCTCTGGCAAAGCGTTAAAGCTTTACATGGAGAGAAAACAGTTAATCATTATAACAAAGGCATTATTAGATGTTAGTATCGTCCTCATTTTTAAAAAAAGAATTAGAAAAGTAAGCAACTTGCCCAAGGTCACAGGGCCAGAAGGTGAACTTGTGATCCGAAGACCCAGCCAGAGTCCAGAGGGACACCCTTAATCCACATTGCTTCCACACGGTGGATGGAGCCAAAGATATATAGGTAATGCCTTGTGCACTGAATCATGGTTTCTAATCAAGACCGTCAATTCACGACGTTCCCCACCTTTCCCTCATCAGACTCCAAAATGCCATGAGATGCATTTGAGACGTCAATGCAATATGAAATGCACCAATAAACAGTCCGCTGAGAAGTGACCCTCTAGTTGTGGTATGGGGCATAGCAGAGACAGGATAGCTGACTCCCGGCTAGTTTCTCCTTCCTCCTGGACCTTTCCCTGCAGCTGTGTGAGTCCAGGTGACCAACTTCTGGGACATGGAATGTGAGCATGAGGGACTTGTACCACTTGGAGGACTGACCTGTAAGAAGCTCCCACAAGGCACTCTGTGCTCTTCCCCTCCTCCAGAGCACAGTGGCTAGAGCCATGTGACAAAGAAGGCAGAGTCACAGGGAGAAAGGAGCCAGCTCCCTGGATGTCCACTTGGCAGAGAACCTTTTATGACCAGAACGCATGTTTTGGTCTTTACATATGTGAAAAGTAAACTTGTAGTATTAGTGAAGCAGATTAGAATTTGGGACGTATCTATTAGCAGCAAACATTACCTTAATGAATACGGTAGGTCTCTGTGGTGAACACGTCAAATTTGGCTTGTGTCACAAGGTATTCCCTCCAATAAGAAGCCTGGCCAATTGGTGTCTCACCGGCACCACCACAGTTGTACCAACTCCCAGCAACAACCTGTACTGGCATCGTATGTCTCGCTTTCCATGAGAACCTCAGTATCCTGGAGAAGCTCCTTGGCCCACCCCTCTGTTTAGGGTCCCCCACACACATACACTGCTGATCTTGGAGCAAATGCCTCCTTTGCCTATTTGAAAATGGTATAAGCTGGACAGACAAGCTGGTTCACTCCCTTGCTTTCAGAAACAGCCTGGGCGCTCTGGAAGGCTCCTCTGGTCCTGTGAGCCACATGATGTAGGGGAACGATCGTGGCTCTCTGAGTCACAAGCTCTTCCTTGAGCAAGTCAGAACAGCACAGAGTTCCTGTAGAAATCAAATGGAGGTGACTCTTGCAGCGCCAGACTCCCAGACATGCTGGGTAAGTGGCACAGGGCATGGGCACAGCCCAGGCAGAGGGTGGGGGCAGCTCATTCTCCCCTTAACCAAGCTTCTTCAAGGTGGGCAGCTACAGGCATACTTTGTACCAAGTCTCTGCCTGGCACTCTGTAAAGTCACTCCCGAGGTGACCCTCTGTATTTGGATGGCACTACTCCTCCTGATTTGCTGAAATTAGGTGTCAGTAACTGGAATCCTTGTAATTAGTCTTAAGACAGAGAGGGACACTGGGGAAGATGCAAACTGCACTTGAAAATGGTTTCTCAACAATACCTGCTCGTGGTGTACATAGCACCGTGTTGGAGAGCCCAAGGTGACTACAGAACCAACCGCATCCTGAGTCACTAGCCACCCACTGGTCTATCCTCCAAGAGTTCCCCTTGGTTTCAAGAATTGTACCACCTGACTGCATTTCACCCTCCCCCAAAAGATTCATGGTCCAACAAGTTCTTTGTTGTTTTCTGATCTGTGAATTGATCGATGCAAAGTCACTCCCCAAACTGCACAATTTCAACCACAGTGAGATCTAAATTTGCTTTCGCTGGAGAACACAAAATCATACATCACAGGCTGCTTCCTTCCTTCCTGTCACAGCCAAGATCCCCATAGGAAGTGTCTATCCTTGCAAGGTCCCCCTTCCTCACCTCCCACTCACTGTTCAGGGGCCACAGTCTGGTTTCTACTCACGCACCCACCTGGGCATCACGCCCTACGTCATCCCCCACTCTGTTGCTCAAGGCAGTCACCACTTATCCAGCCTTGTCTTGCCTGTGGTCTTCCTGTATTTCCGGTCTTTTGCAGGCGCCTCTCTCTCCATCTGCCCCTGACAGTGAAGGTTCTGATCTCCACCCTCCAGGACCTCAGCGCTTCCACAGCTCAACCAGTGTCTGTGTCCTGCGGACTCTGAGCTGCAGCTCCAGCGCTCATCTCTTGCTGCATGCCAGGCCAGGTGTCAATTGCCATTAGACATTTCCCTGCTCTCTTACAGAGACCGCACATGTGGTCTGTTCACCTTCATCCACACCTGGTCCTCCTCCTGCAGCCCAGCTTCATGGACAGCTCCATCGCACCAGGCTCTCCTGTCTCATCCTTGGAGCCCATGCTGTTGACCCCTTTCTCTTGTCTTGCAAAGCCAGCTGGTCACCATGTCCTGACTCCCCGGTGGCCCCATCCACTGCCTCCTGTCCTTCTTCAGAGGTGCAGGTCTCTATCTGCTCTCCCTGGAGCTCCCAAAGCCTCCTTGTCATCGATGCTTTTCCTCCTCCAGATTCACCTCCCTCCAACCCCTCAGCCTAACAAACCGAGAGGACTTGGTACCAGAAACACACACTTGGTCAGGTCCGGTTCCTGTTTATAACCCTTCGGAAACTCCTGGCAGTTGGCAGGGAAACATCTCAGCAGAGTAAAACAAGCACTACCTTCATGGTCCAGTCCCTGCCTGCCCCTCTGGCCTCTCTTCCCATCATCCTCCTGCTCTTGTCCTTGAGACCCACTGAACCATCCCCAGCTATCCGATACACTGAGCCCCTTCTCTCTCCAGTCCTGTGCCCTTGCTTGTGCAGCTCTATGTCTGGAAGGCTGAGCCAAGCTCTGGTCAGTTAGTGAAACCTCAGTTATCTTTATAACTAAAACTACAATGGCAGCTAGTATCACAGGTCCCAGTGACGACGCTGGAGTCAGACTGACTGGCTACAAACACTGACCCACCTCTTACTAGATGTGTGAGCCCATATAAGTTAACTATCCTTTTTGAACCTCAATTTTCTCATCCATAAAATGGGGATAATAATAGTCCTGTCCCACTGGGTTACTCCAGGATGAAACACAGGACCACCTGGATAGGTAGGGCTCTCAGCTGCATGGGTCTCCTTTGAAGCCTTACTTGCCCTCCCCAGCCGCTCCTCCCACACTGCATCTGTGGAGGTGTATATGATGGTTTCCCTCACATTGATCTGCTTATGGGCCTCATCAAACTAAGCTCTCTGAGGTCAGAGGCTGCACATACCAGCATCCAACACCTAGGCCTCTGGCAATGTTAGAGGCTCAGTTAACACTCCTTGTGGATAAATCAAATCAAGAGCACCACTTGAATTCAGGATAGAGGTACCTTGAGCTGTGACTGTTCATAAACTCTCACAGGTCTCTATGACCCTTGAACAAGTCCAAACTCCCCTGTCTGGCTCCCTGGTCCTCTGCCACCTCCACCTAGTATAGCTTTCTTTCTTTTTAGGCTCAATTCCCCAAGGCTCTCAGGCTTTGCTGTGGCTACATCTTCTGTGCCCATATCAGGTCTCTGCCTTTCTTCTCCCACCCTGCTTACATCTCATTCATCTGTGAAGTGGTCAGCCTACAGTACTCACTGAAGACCTCCTAGGAGCTCCACAGTATATTCAGGGAATCAAATTCCTTGAATCCCTGGCATCAGAGACAGGCACCCAGACATAAAGACACAAAGTAGGGAGACGGAGGGTCTGAGAGCCAGAGAAGCTCCTGGGGAAGGTGGCTCACAGCTGGGTCACAGGGGTGAGGTGGAGTGTTCAGGTGGGAAAGCGTCCCATGCCTTGTCCGCCTCTCTGTCCCCTGGGTTCTTCTAAATTCCTGGAGTCTTTGCCAGAGGCCACCAAACCTAACATACAAAAGATTCACCAGGAAGTTTCCAAACACTGAACTTCCTTGGCTCACTTCCCAACAGAATGTCTGCAGCCTAAACCAAGAGGAAAACTACTTCTAACTCCCTAAGGACCCAGACATGGTGATACACACCTATAATCCCAGCAATTTAGGAGGCTGAGGCAGGAGGATTGCAAGTTTGAAGGCAACTTGGGCAACTTAGCAAGACCCTGCTTCAAAACAAAAAAATAAAAAGGGCTGTGGTAGTGTCCCTGGATTCAATCCCCAGCAAACACACACACACACACACACACACACACACTCTTCTGTTGATGGGCCATGTTTATAAAACAGTAACCACATTCCATATTCCATCCCGTCTATTTCTTTCATCTTTGATGACCTGCACTGTACACAGAGCATTCCTTGTTAGGCTGTGGGTGCCAGGTGAACAAGGCAGACTTCCCTGTCACTTGAGAGCTGTGACTTGTTGGGGGAGACAAACAGTTGTGATACAAGGGTTACAAAGGGCATTGACTGGGCCATTGGTACTTTGGTTAGACTTGAAACTATCAAGTCTTTTGTGCACTGATATTGTCTTTTCAACTAATACGTAAACTTATTAAGGAAATGGCCAACGTCTTCCTTCCTAATTCCCAGAGTACTTGCCTCAGTTCTAGGTACTCACTTGGTCCTCAATCAATATTTGAGATTCAAATAATTCAGCTTGTGTACTAGATCCTTTTCTGCCTATTGATGAGTTATCTGATGACTCTTATCTTTGTAACCTAGGACCAGTGTTGTTCCTGCTCTCAGTAGTTGGTTGGTACATATTCACTGAATGAAAGAATGTCTACCAGAAAAAATCTAACTCAGGAGAAAGGAAACTGCTTCCACTTTTAAGTTTTTTAATTGAAATTACATACCTTTAATTTCAGAATTAATTCCTGATAGGCAGTTACATAAGCTTTGTTGTCCATGTTGCCATTAATGTTATTGATGATATGAATGATACCTTCCTGGAGCTCAGCAGTGGACTGGCCTCAGAGTAGACATGCTGAGGCCATGGAAGTGGGGCGCCTGCCTGTTCCTTCTATTAGGCCATCCACACAGCCCACGGGCCAGCTGTCCATGCCCTCACCCTAGTCTCCACATATGGGCCTATAAATGGCATTCAGCCTTTATGAGTAGGTGTGTCCACCTGCATGCACAGATGAGTCCTGCCTGAGTCAGAAAGGACTCACGGGCTGTTTAAAGCCTACCAATCTGTCAACACACTTGCGAAGCCAGGATCTAGGATTTAATGCAAGATCCCCCATGCTGCAGAGAAGCAGCATGACAAAGCAGGGACTCACATCAGGAGGTTCTTGGGAGATGCCCAGGGGTGGGACATTGAGCCAGGTGGGGGCAGGCTGGGCAAGCAGAGGTAGTCAGACTCCACCCTGCTTGCACCTAGGCCAGCATTCCCAGTACCTTGTAGTTGCTATCAATGCTTGTGTGTTTTAATCCCCGAAAATAAGGTTTGTAATTTTGAGGTGATATGGTCAAAGGTCAGCTGCCCCCCAGGTCCCACCCAGGAGGTAGCTTTGTCAGGTAACTCCCTTTGCTCCCAGGGTCAAGGGTGTCTTTTTGGAAGTGCACGCTGGATCCTGGATGGCATGCAGGCAACTCGGGCAGAGACCTGTTCACTTCCTTTTCACTTTGGCTAGAGGGCAGAAGGACTTGCTTGCTGCTTATCCATCCATTCACTTTACAGATGGATGACTGTGCCAGACAATGTGCCCGGACACTGCATAGCTGTTCCCAAATGCAATCACAGGGAGCGAGAGGCCAGAGAGCAGAAGGGGAAACAGCTCCGAGAAAGCCCTTCTTCACTTCCCCCCGGGCCAGTAGGAGAGCTCTACCCAGTGAATGCATGCAGCTGTCAGAGGCACTTCAGAGGGCTGGGCAGAAGGGAGGGACAATGACAGTTCAGGCCCTCTAACTCACTGTGCAGAGAAACTGAAGTCACTTTGGGACTGTTTCCTCCAAAGATCTATAAAGGCAATAAAGGAAAGCAGAAAGGCTCTCTGAACAGATAGGGTAGCCTCCATCCCTAAAGTGCACTCCGCTGCCGAGCTGAGTCGTGAGACACTATTGCCTTGACAGGCTTGTTTCACGCTCTAGGACTAGGGTTTGAGTGCCCTGGAACACTTGCCGACTTGGTGAAGGTGATGAAGCTGATGGCAGAGAGGAAGACAGACAAGAGGCAGAGGTCTCAGGAGGCCGACTCAGGCAATACTCAGAGGCACATCCCTCTGAGCTCGGAGATGTTGACACAGGAGCTCAGGACCCAGCAAGGGCCTTGACCATTCAGTGGGTCAAGACACCTTTAACTATCCCCAAGCTCCAGCACAGCAGCCCTAAGGGAGAAGAGCGCAGAAGGTGTGACCAAGTTGGGGACTTGTCCTGGGGGATGGAGACAGCATCCCGCTCTCCAGTGTAAACTTGTGTTGGTTGATGGAAGTTGCTGGACTCTCTGTTTGACCTTTAGGCATGTACACTGAAAACACATTCTCTAAAATAAGCAGCAACTATCCCCAAAGGACTTTCTCTTTCCTCAAAAAGATACAGAAGAGAGCGGTGACAGGTGGATCACGAAGCCTTTGACTCCAAATCACTCTTGAATTTATCAGTCTACTCCCCTCCATAGAGGACGATTCAGGCTCTAAGCTCAGTTTCCAAAACAGATCTCCTGGGGCAGATCTCAGTAAGGCATTTGTTTTTTGTTTGGTTGCTTGTTTTCTTTTTTAAGGTGCTGGGGAATTGATTCCAAGGTTTCGTGTGTACTAGGCACTCACTCTACCATTGAGCCACATCCCCAGCCCTCAGTAAGGTATTTGTGAAATGGAGAACAACATGTTCCTTTGTCCACTCTAAATAATATACATATATATATATGTGTGTGTGTGTGTGTGTGTGTGTGTGTGTGTGTGTGTGTGTATTTATTTATTTATTTCTGGCTCCTCCTTATAACAAATAATCCACTTCCTGGATGCTTTTGCTTTGCAAACATCATCCTTAAAAGCAGCTATGTATTTGCATTGGTACCTTATTTTCAAGTAGCTTTCTCACCCCATACCCTCAGTTCCTACAGAATTATTATGTGGCCCTGTCTGGAATGCAAACCAGTCCCTGGAGAGACAGTCTGCACATGAACTCACAAGGGTGTTTGCTATCAGCTTATTTGGCAAAAGGAATCTTAGACATTTTAAACATGAACTGCCAACAGGGCCCCTCCCACCCCAGTCCCTTTTTGCCCCACCAGCAATCACTTTCACTGGTGTGTGACACACAATGTAAAAAATGGACACAAACTACCTGAAAACGAATCCCCAGATGAGCAAGTAGCTCTTCAGAGCCTGGAGAATTCCCATCTAAGGATCTTTGCCAGCCTATTGATGTTTCTGTGAATGAGTCTCCCACAGCAGCAAGTGTTTTGCAAGGACCTTGGACAGGCTGGCTCCTAATCCCCTTCTCCACCCTCAGCTGATCTCTCCACTGTATGATCCATTCCTTATACTATAGGTGAAGAAAAAAATGCATACAACCCCTCCTAACTTACAATCCTGAATCAGTCTTTCTTATCACCACATATTTTCCTTGCAAAACCTTCTGCTTCCTTCTTTGCCTGGCAATTGCCATTCATCCATCAGTACCCAAGTCCTGTTTCACCTCCTCTGTGCACACTTCCTGTATGCTGTTATCTTCGCTGTGCTCCCAGGGTACAAGGGGTTTCACTCTATGATAGTGCTTAGATAGCTATGATTATAAACATCTGTTCAGCCACCAGGCCAAGACACAAGCTCCTGGGAGTCAAGGCATCAGTTTTTGACTCACTCACCTTTGCATCCTAAAAACCAAGCCCAGGGTTTGGCATTGGGAAGTCCCACTGTGGGTGCCTGAAGCCTCAATCAATGCCTGGTCTATTTCGCCTAAGCCTTCTTTTCTCTCTGCAAAGAGAAGCCAGGCAAAATGTGAGATGAGGAAGGGCTTTGGAGTCAGACTCCCATGACTGAACCCTTGTGGGACATGGGCAAGTTATTTAACTCGATCCATCTCAATGTCCTCCTCTAGACACCTCTCAGAGGGCTACTGTGAGGAACAAAGTACTCTGGGCTACTCGGTGCCTGCTCAAAGGGTAGAGCTCAATACAAAAAAACCTTGCCAAAAGGAGTCCTATGGGAAAATGTGGGTGGCTTCCATGCTGGTTCACGTGCTGTCAGCCCAGTGATGGGGCAGCCTGCCCCTCACCCAAAGGTCCCTCTCCAGGCAAGGGACAGTGAGGACTGCACTGGATCCCTGACCTTAGGACCAGGCCTGCTTAACCACAAGGGTATGTGACAGTGATCTGAACGGCAGTCCCTCGAGGTGATGGCTGGGCCATCATCTCCATCTTCCTGTCTTGACTAATCTTTACCCCACAACACATCATAAAACAGGCTGATGTTGACTCACACCATGAAGTTCAAAGTGCAGGTCAGAGAGCCCGCAGACCACTCCTCAATGCTGCACCCAGGTTTTATTAGGCCTGATAAATAACAAGGTGGGGTCCCTGCTAACACCTTAGCCATTGCAGTTCAAGGTCAAAGAGAAGTGGAAGGCATGGAAGCACAACTCAGGAGGCGAGGTGGCCTGGGAAAGGAGCCATGTGCTGGGACTCAGACTTGGCTTTCATCTCCCTCCTATGACTGGCTTGCTTTATGGCTTGATTTAAATTTTGCCGCTGGACCTCAGTTGCTTACAAACATGAGGACCCGATTAAGACCACCTGTCCACCTTTAAGTTCTTTCCAGCTTCAGTATTCTCCGACTGTACATCTCAGTGATAAACCCACCTTCCCTGACCCCTCTTCTTTCCGTGTTGTCTAAGATGTCTGTCTCTCACTGAGTGGACTTTTACCAATGCTACTCCCTTTATCGCTCCAAAGTGTCTGGTCACCCTTGGCCACAAGGGGCCATATTTTTATTATTTTTTTATTTATTAGATTTATATAGAGATACAATTGAGGGGGAAACATTATCAAACATTCAAGAACCACTGTATATACACTTAGTTATCCAGGGCTAATGCCATATCATGGAAGCCCAGCTTGGGTTCCCCCTGTTGCTGTTTCCCCCAGACGAACTCCTGAGTTAAATGGATATCTTATGGAGGACAGAGATCTCCTTCTAAGATGATTCATGGGGCCATATTTTTTAAGAATATATTAACTACCCTCTGGTTAATAACTCAATAGAGCCTAGAAACCTTGGAGGACCAAGAACTTAGATATATCAACACCACTTAATCCCATTGCCCTCTTAGATCAACCAAACACTCCTCCTTAGGTCTTGAACACTCTTTCACAATTAGATATGTTCCCATGCTGCTTGGCAGGAGTGGAGGTCAGCAATAGGCTGTTGTTATCTGTGCTCTGGCATTGGGGCAGAGGGTTGTGGGTAGCAGAGCTACACAGGTTAGAAGGACAGTGCTTGCAGAACACTCTTGGCTGCATGGAGAGGAGGCCACCAGAAAGAAGGCAGTGCTGATCACAAGGACAAACTTAAGAGCAAACACTAAGGACTAGAGGAGTCCAGGAAGCTCCTTGAAGATGCTACCCATGCCTCCATCCCCTACATACACCTCTCTTGTATGCTTACTAAAAGATCTGTGGAACACAGAAGGTGACCACCCAGGGCCACCCAGCTAAGCTGTGAATAGTCCACGTTAGAACACAGGTCTTTGGGTCTCAGTTCACTCTTTTTTCCATTCAACTCAGTTGACCTGAAGAGTCTAATGAGGTCAGTAGATGCTCTGTAGACTCTAAGAAACATGACCCTCATGTCACTCAGGGAAAGAGCAGGCCCAGGAGATGTTATCCTGACCACCTCCCCAGCCTGTGCATCCCTTCAGCCATTGCCACAAAATCTTTGGGAGTTCAGAGGTCAGTGAAAAGGGAGAGGTAGGTCTCCCTGTCCCCATAGCACCCTAAATAGAAGAGATAACACACAGCTGCCCCTCTCCATCAGTCTAGAGAAAGTTGGTGGGAAAGGGTGGCAGGAGAAGATTAAATTACCCACTGGAGGTCTGACCTGTTCGGGCTGAGAGTGTGTTTGATGGACCATTGGAAGGTTTATGACAACAAACAACAGCATGTGTCCCCCTCTGGGACCATCAAAGATTGATATCTGCCTGAACATCTCTGCTCAGGAGGGGCAAGCTCCTGACTCAGGAATACTAAAAGACTCAAAGAATTAATTATTCAATGTGCATGACCCAGTTCAAAGAGGTAAGGCTGGGTGAGAAGAGCGCTCACCAGTTCTTTATCATGGCAAGAAACTCAAGTACTTCACAGGTCAGTGATCTCCTAAGAAGATCCATTTATAGTTAAATGGCCAAAACAAACAAAAAATAGTCTACTCTCATTCGACAAATATTTATTGAGTTCCTCATACGTCCCAGGTCCTCCAGGGACTTACATATGGTTGGAGTTTAGTAGAGAAGAGACCATGGAATTTTCACACAGGAGGCCTGGGCTGGGTCTCAGCTCTACCCTTGGACAGCAACATTCCCTTGGGTGGGTTCCAGCCTGTCTAAGGCAAATTTCTCATCTGGAAAATAGGAGTAAATCTACCTGCCTGACCATGAGGATGTAATGATCTTTATAAAATATGAAGTACAACGTAAATACGAGGTATAAACGATAATGATTTAACATGACATACTTTCTCTGCCCTAGAGAAGTATATAATCTGGTAATGTTTTGGAAAACAATCCAAGGTACCTATTTGGCAAACATCACGTTCTCTGTAATTTGGGCAAATTGTATGTTTCAACTCGCCAACAGAGACGGAGCCGGGGGGTCAGCCCCAGTCTCCAGTCTGTGCAAGAAGGGCTGCAGTTAACACCCAGACTTACCTGGCCCTGTATCAAGCCTCCACTCAATGAAGGAATGAGGAGAAAGACCCAAGAGCCAAAGCAGGAAAGACAACTAGTCACGTGGTCAATCAGAAACAAAGCAACACGAAATTCATCTGCACACAATAGAAGTGAGCCATCCAGGACTGCACACACATCCATCCACACGAGCTGCAGACAATGCTGGAATTCACTGTTCACTGCCTGCCTCTGTGGATGCACCAGCACGCTGTATCTGCAGGCGTTTGCCTGGGAAGGATTCCCAGACTGCGGCCAACTGGCCACTCTGGGCCTCTTTGCCTGGGTCTTTCCCAGGAACTAAGAATTAGAATCCCTGGGTCCAATCAGCACCTCTATCCTGTCCCTATGTGGGTCCTTGGCACCCACCAGCCAGATCTGAATGCCTAGACATGTCACCAGCTGCCCCCAGGACCCTGATCTCTCTTGGATTGGGAACTTAGGTCCTCCCTCCTCTCACACCACACAGCTCCTGCGAAGCCTGCCCCAGGCTCACAGTCAGGAGAGCTCCTAGGGCAAGAGGGCAGTTGTTTTCATCATCCTGTCTCCTCCAACTCAGGGTGTTCTTTAAGTTCTGAACCCTCAGCTAATGCAGACCTACAGTATGGAAACGTCCTCAAACTGCTGCGTACAGCAGGCAGGCGGAGGAAGAGGGAGAGGTGCTGGCAGCCTAGAGCCCGTATTCTGACACCCTGTTTGACACCAGATAGCTCTGCAACCTTGAGAAAGTCTGTTCAGGCAAGAACTCAGTTTCCCTCTTTGATAATGAGGGGTTGCTCTAAATAACCTCTCTAATTATAAAGTTTGACATTATAAAAATCAGACTAACCTGGGACACAGAGGATGTGAGACCCGGTCCATGATAACCTACAATCTGGGGCGAGTTATCTGGCCTCTCAATGCCCAAACTCCATGTCAATCAAATAAGGGAGGCTAAGGCAACCACCTCTCCCAGGGTTTAAAGGTCCCTCAGAGCTTCATGGACTACAAATTTCTGACCTAACTTGGGGTTTAGACTCCTTGGGTCAAAGACTAACTGTTAACCACCTGCTACGTGCTGGAGTCTGTACCTGTGGGCAGGGGCCGCCTACCTCAGATAGGAAGGTTGGAGGATGGCTCCCTGCCCAGAGACCCCCTCAGCTGGTGAGTGAGACTGCGAGTGAAGGTACCTTAACTCAGTGGTGTATCTGGGAGACAAAGCACCATGGCAATGCAGAGGACGAGGCGTCAACCTTGCCTGGGGAGGAAGAGAAGTTTCTCAGAGGAACGTCATGTCCCAGACATGGCAAGCTACTCCAGGATGGTGGGACTGCAGCCAGGACAGAGAGGGGAGGTGGAAAATGAGGCCGAACTATGAGGCTGAAGTCCTGCTGGAGGGGGCTCTGAAGGCCAACAGGAGAGACGGTCAGATGTGTCTGAGGATCTCTGGGAGTATTGCAGAGGACAGAGCAGAGGGAAGAGCGAGTGGATAGGAGAGCAGCAGGAAGGCACTTCCAGACCTCAGAAGCCACAGAAAGACATAAACAGGTCTGTTCTCCAAGTGGAGCCCATGCAGATGAAGACGCTGTGAATCGTGGACCAGTGGTCTAGGATGCTCTGAGTCACTCCCTAGAGGTCGCCTGGCTGATCCCTGCCTTGCACAGACCTCAGCAGCCCAGGGGCTGAAGTATCCACAGAGTGCTGGCCTGGGGTCCAAAATGCTGACTGCTGGCCGTACTTTGAAGAGGCCCAGCCACACACCACCCAGTTAGATGGGTCTCTCACCTCCCCAAATGAGTGACAGCGTCATCCTTCCCCCTTTTACAGCTGTGTAGTCCTGAAGTTGTGGAAAGGGACAGAGGGCTGAGGGAGGATCAAATGTTCCAACCAATAGTTCCACCCTAGGAGCAACTCCATGTATAAGAGAGACCCCACAGTGACTTACTTGGTTCTCAGGCATCACAAGGGCTGAAGACTTCTCCTTTTGGGACAAGCCCCGCACAGGTTGCCATGTTCCTATAAAAATAAGAACCCGAAGTTAACATCAGCTTCATGATCAGATGTTGCAGTCTCCTCTCTGCCCTGCCTCCAAGAGATTGCACATGGCTCTGATCATAGCTGAGTTTCCTAAATAAATTATTATTTTGTGCGGTTTGTCTCCTATTGGCACTTTACCCAGCAAGAGGAAGTAGACAAGAGCATCTCTCTCTGGGCTCCATGTTTTGCATGTAAAGAAACACTGTTAAGCAGATCCTATTGTTTCCTTGATGGTTAGGCACCTTAGGCTTTACCCTAACTAACAAAGACACTGCTTTAACAAAGCAGAGTGCCAGAGTTTCTAAGCTCGAGACAGTAGTAAGTCCAGCTGTTGCATAACTTGCAAACAGGTCACCAAAAGTGATCATATTGACTCCAGTGGAAGAGTCCAAAATGCTCAATAAACTAGGAAGCTACAGAAGTGGGTCATCTGATCACGAATGTTTGCTAAACAAATTATTTTGGCTTACAGGGACCACCCACATGATTTGGTTACATCCTATTGCTGCTATAGTAAATGGCTCCGCAACTCTTTGGAAAAGGGGGCCGTGAGTTCCCAAATATTTCTAATGATTAACGTTCACATTTAAAAAAATGCCCAAGAGGCAGCCTCAAGAGGACAAAACCTAACACAGACGTGAAATTTGAGCGTTAAAAAGGGGGCAAGTACACACACTCTGTTCAGTGAGTAGCTGGGCTGCTTGTCCACACAACACGCACACAAAGGACCACATGAGAGTCCTGGGAGGTGCCCAGAACCTTCAGACCTTTAATGGGAGAGAACCCACTATTTGCTGAGCACCGGTCATGCATGGAATCAGTACCAGGCCAAGCTGTGCACTCTCAGTGGCTCCTCGCACACAAGGAACTGAGGCTTGGAGAGTGATGGCATTTGCCAAGGTCCCGTAGCATGGCAGGATTTGAGCCCAGGCCTGACTGACCCAGTGCTCAGGGTCCTTCCCTCCAAGCTGAGGTGTCCTGGATGTGAATGCCCAGAGTGGCCAGGGTGGCTCCCAGACCCACATACCCTGTGAGCCTGGCAGGCTCCCAGCCAGTCACTGGGCAGAAGCTGCCGTCCTGCCCATCATCATCCCCATTATCCAGCCCACGCCCTTCAAGGCCTGTGCCTGCTGACAAACAGGCTGGCCCGCCTTGGCCACATTCTCTCAGCATGAGCTGTAGGCTCCATGCTGCTGTCTCTAGCCAGAAGTCAGAGCGACTGGAGGCCTTAACTCAGCTGTCCCTGTTTCTCATAGGAAGGCTCCAGGAGCAGTGTGGGGAGGGGGCTGCACACCCTGATGCTGAATTCTACTGCTAGTCTAACCAGAGTTCCAGAAAACTAGCAACTACCTCTTGTTCTCTAGATCTCAGAAACAGAAGTCCTTATGCACCCTGTGACATTACGAGGCCAGCAGGGAGTCATGGGGCTCCCCAAGGTTGGGATGTCTTCATGATGGGATTGAAGTGTGCACAACTTGGCCAGGTTACAGCACTGACCATTGGTCAGATTCCCACAGAGGCCTGAACAGGCTGAGCCAGTCACTCAAAGGCCCAGCAATGCTTATCTTCTATGTGACCCAGGGCCCAACATGCTCTGAGCTCCCTATAACTGCACTGAACCGGTCCCAGAGCCCAGCACCTCCAAGGGTCTATTTATTTCTTATCTATGAGGAGCTTGACATAATTGGTTTCCTTCCCATGAACCCCTATCAGCTGTCCTTTTCCTGACTTTTAGAGATGTCTAAACTAGATAGAGGTTAAAGGTTGGAGGCGGGGTGTGGACCGGTACATTGGGCAGCTAATATATGCTGCCTCAGCTAACCCTCCCAGCAATCCTGGAAGGAGGTGGTATAGTACTATGTCATAGAAGAGGAAACTGAGGCATCACACAGTCCAGCTCCTGGCCCACAGTCTCGACCAGTACTGACCACAACAGCCTAGGACTCGGGGTGGAGCCAGCCTGAGTCCACCCCACCCTTGTTCTTGACCTAACACCTCCCTCATCAACTATCAGAATGAAGGAAACCTGTCTCCTTGTGGACTTGCCATCCCGCCAGATCCAAGTCAAGAGATGTGAGGTCTCCAGTCCCCTGTGGGCCTGTTTGGAGCCTGAAAAGACTTCCTGTGAACCCGAGTGCCTTCATGGTCCCAAGGTAAATGACAGGCCTGAGGAAGGGGAACTCAGGGATTCTTTCCTCTGTGACATTCTCCAAGTCTACCTGCATAGATGCAGGGGCTTCCCTGTGGTACTCCAAATATTTGAATATGTTTTGAATAAAAAAGTGAATGAATCCTGAACTTCAATGCACTGAAGTCTTCTTGTTCAAGAATCGTTTGGTCTAGTTAGTGGGAGACACACCAAGACAAGCTCAAACCACCACGTGGCACACAGCAAGCAGATGTCTCACAACCCAGTTACCCCAGCAGAGGACAAAGGCTCAGTGAGAGTTGAAAGGCCCGGATGAATCACATAATTTCCGTAAACCTCAGTTTCTTATCTAAAAATAGAAATGATGTTGACACCCACATCACGGGACTGCTCTAAAGATTAAATAATTCTGTAAAGGACTTAGCCCAGTGCTGTGCTTGGATGTGGCATCGGTTCCTACTGTCTACGTGGGAGTGAGTGGTTAGAGACATCTGTGCTGGGCATGGTGGAGCACACCTGTAATCCCAGGGACTCAGGAGGCTGAGGCAAGAGGATTGCAAGTTTGAGGCCAGCCTTAGCAACTAAGCAAGACGCTGTCTCAATAAAAAATAAAAAGGGCTGGGTGTGTGGCTCAGTGGTAAGGAACCCCTGAGTTCAATCTCTAGTACCACAAAACAAACAGAAGAGCAGATCTGGAGCCCTCTGACTGGGTTCAATCCCAGCTCTCCTCTTAACTAGCTATATCACCTTGTGCAAACTGCTTCACCCTTCTGTACCTCTACCTCCTAATGGGTACAGTGACTGTGAAGGTCAAATGAGTGTTGAAGATACAGAGCTTAGAGTAATGGCTGGCACAAAGCAATCTGTCTACAGAAGTGAGTGAAGATCTTCTCCCTTTCTTCTGATGACATATTATCCAATCTTTCACTCCCCAGTGAAAAAGATGGGCACAGGACTCAAGGGAGGTCCTGAGTATTATTCCCCCTTGGCATGTTCACTGGTCCAAAGGGTGTACTCGTGCTCCAATCTGAAAGGTTCTGGGTATGCTTGGTCCTCAGGTGGAGGACTGTGTGGGAGTCAGCTGGGAGCTGCCTGTGACTGTGGACCACCTGGCAGGGACTCTGTCCTGGGATGCTGCAGGTTACCTGTTCTCTTTTTAGGGCTGGACTCTTCAGTGTTCTTTTGATTCTTCAGTCCTCCCCTGAAACCTTCTAATGTGTCCAACTTTTACATAAACTCATTGAAGCTTGGCTTGAAACCAAGAGTCTTGACTAACATCAATATTGGCCAGATGGCTGCTTTGCTACCGTCAAATCCTGCCTAGGAGGAAAAACCAGCTGTCCACCCCCAGAGAGACCCAGGCAGCCACGACAAAGCAAACATACAGTGAGCTAGCTGTAAGCTGGAACAAGGGAGGCTGCTGCCAGCCCCTGGACCAGTGCTCTCCCTGGCAGGGGAATGTGTGAAATCAAGAGAGAGCAGCCTGGTGGGACCTGGGTCCCTTTGCCATGCAAAGGGGAAGAGGAGAAAGAAGGAAGCTGGAGCTGATTTTCATTGGCTTCAAAGTAATACAGAAAAAAAAAAAATCCAGACAGCTATTTAATACAACTCTCTCTAGAGGAAGATTAAGGGAGAAAAGACAGAAGGGAAGGAAGAGAAATTGCCCTGTTGGAGCACTTAAATGTACCACGCACTGAGGGTCAGGCTCCTTCCTTTGTATGATCTTATCTAACCTTCAGCATAACAGGGAAACCAGAGTGATCATCCAGATCATTTCCCCGGTGAAGAAACCGAGGCTCAGAGAGATTAATAACAAATTCGCAAAGTCACACCACTGACACCTCACGCCGCTTCTGCTCAATGTACTGGTCTCACATTGACCCCAGAGCCTGGGGTCTCCTGCTCATTTGGGTCTTTTCCGCTGTCACTTAGCCCTGTACTCAGGCTGCCACAGGGAGATGGTGATGTCCTGATGCTCCTTCACCCCTGACCAAACTTTAGAGGGAGGGGCTGCCTGTGGACAGACAGCACAGGGAGCATCTTTGTCAGGTTTCCTTCTCTGGACCTCAGTCTATTTAATCTCAACAAGACATTAATGAGATGGCATTGATTGGTGGGTTTTAGCCAGGATGCACCTGCCGGAGTCCCATGGGGAGTTTGGTTTCTCTTAGCCACAGGATCCAAGAGATTCTGACTTAATGGGTAGATGTAATCCCTGGAGCACCCCACTGCGCTAAACATGGTTCTCTGCTTTGTCTCATTTTCTGGCCACTTTCTGGGTCAACACCAGAGATAACCTATTTCTGTATACCCAGGCCTTCTAATGTTTGTTAGAAAACAGGAAAAGAAATTCCACCTTCAGATGTATTTTTAAACATTTTAGAAAAGTATAAAAAAAGCACAATCCTTGGTCTAGTAGCAAAAACTAAGAAGCCATCCCCACTGACTTCCCAGCCTGCGACGGCATCCACCAAGGTAACCTGTGAGTGAGGCCTCCCAGGATAGGGCAGCAGCTGGCTCAAAAGGGGACCCCACCAGCTTCCAATTATCTGCTGGAGAGCTAGACGAAGAGCCATGATCTGGAATGATCTAGAAATCCTGACCACAATAAGGTCAAGAGGAGCAGACCCCGGCAGGGTCCGGACTGTGCCTATTGGTTTGGGGACATTAGTAAGCCATCCCAGGGGGCCTCGCCTTTTGACCCCCATAGGACACACACCAGTTGGGCCTCCTGGCAGCTGAAGGCCTTTCTGTTTTCTATCAGTCCTCTACAGACAGTGGTAGCCTTAGTCACAGGGATTACCCAGGCAGGTATTTCCCTTACTTTTCTTTTTCTTTTCGTAGTTTTATTCTCTGCTATTTTAAAAAGGAAAGGGAGCTGGCGGGCTTTCTCTCAGTGTAGGATCCTGTTTTACGGCTGGCTGGGTGTGAGGTGACACACAGGGTGGCGCTGCCTGGTGTTAGAGCAGCACACTGCAGGCACCCATGGGCGGCTGGGCCAGCTGGAGAGCCAGAAACCTACAAGGGAATGGAAAGCCCATGGGTCCCATCCCCTGCCCCCACCTAACCTTGAAACTCTCTAGGAAAGATTATTCAATAAGCACTTGCTGCATGCCCTTGCAGGGACTGTGAGGAATGCTAAAAAGCCCAGAAACAAGGACCACAGACTCAGGACACAGAGGCAGAAGGAGGACGGCTGTGGGAGGTGGCAGCCCGGGGCTCACAGTCACCTGGACGTGAGGCCCAGCCTTGTGCCTGCTTTTGTGAGACCTCGGGCAAGTCATTTCCACTCTAGGCTCTTGTGCTCCCCTTTGGGAGATGTCTGCTTAGAAAGCTAGGGTGAGCATTACATAAGATACTCCATATCCAACAGCAGCTAAAACTGTCATAATGTCGGCCATTTACTGCGAGCCTGGAACTTGTGCAAAGCACTTTGCACGGATTATTTCACCCAATTCTAACTTCCTTGGGAGGTAGGCACCACATCCTCAGTGTCAGATGCAGAAACAGACTCAGGAAACTAGAGCACCTGCCCAAATTCACACCACTCATAAAGAAGAAGGGTTACAACATATACCCAGGCCAGATGGGCTCCAAAGTTCCATCCTTAGCCCTGCTGCCTCGCACACTGCAGGAAGCAAAGAGGGTGAGGGAAAGAAGGCTCAGGAAGCTGGGAAATGCTGAACTGGGGGCTGCTGGCTCTCCACCCAGGAGGCAGATGGAGAAGGCAGAGGGGAGCTTTGGCGGAGAGCATTTAGGAAGCTTTTGTGATACAGGCAGGGCTGGCTCCAAGCCTGGAGGAGGGAGATGCAAAATGCTGCTGAGCCAGAGCAAAGAGCCCTGGGACAGGGCAGGGGACAGCAGCAATGCTGGTCAGGTTGGAGGCTGAGTGAGGGATGGGCAGCCAGAGCCATTCTCTTGGGGCCAACTTATCTAGCACCTTCTCACCTGCACCCCAGAGACTCCTGCATCTGCTCCAAGGCCCAATCCACACAGCCCTGCTGGCATGCCAGGCCCAAATTCTAGCCCATGCTCTGGGTGCTGGGCACCTCGGATGCTGCCCTGCCCCTGCACATGAACAGCGCCTCTCCTCAGCATCCAGGGCTTCCAGAAGGTGAAGGGGCACAAGTAACAAGGCATAGGGCCTGACTTCCTCCACGCTGGTCCCTGCTCAGCTGTGTAGACAGGCCCTCAGTAGCCTTTCGTTGAACTGAACTAAACAGAAGATTCTCCTGCCTAAGATCTCTGAGGAGCTGCGTAGACCACAGAGTTTCAAAAGTCTAATTAGGCTGTCCTTGAGCCCTGGGTTTAGATTCACCTTAGCTAGAAGGATCATTTGCCTGTTTGCTTCCCAGGGAAGAAGTGCCCCTCACCCCAGTAGTCTCTGCTTTAGCAGCCCCAGCATTTTCTACATCGTGGAAGTGGTTCTGGACGCTCCCACACCTCAGCACCTAGATCTCCTGGGCAAAGTTGTGGGTTCCCACCTTTCTCCTTCCCCTCCACTTAGAGAGTTCCTCAGGGCACGTGCTCAGCTACTGCTGCAAATGCTTAAAGCTACAACAGCATCCCCATGGTCTCCACCTGCCACCCAGTCCCAGCCCAGACCCTGGACCACAGAGAAGAGCAAATGGGAGTAGAGATGATTTGAGCAACTCTGATGCTATGTGCTTGGTTTGGAAGTAACAGCCTTGGAGGGCAGAAGGAATAAAGCAAAACTGTATAAACATCTGTCACAGGGCCTCCTCCCAACCCTCCTTAGGAAAGAATGAGATGGCTTTGGGGTGTGGCCAGTCTGAGACTCCAGAAAAGACTTCTGAAGATTGTCACCTTCCACCTGCCAGACTCTGGGCAGATTACCTAACTCTGCAGGGTTGGTAAACAGAGATGACAACCAATGCCCCACAGCACAACCGTGAAGAACAAATGAAAGAAGAATGTGCTTGGCGAACTGTAAAGTGCTCTTAGAATTATCAGACATTTTCCCTAATCCTGGGAGGTGGGATCTTCAGATTGCACGTGACTAGAAGGGCAAAGGAGAATAAGAAATCCACTCCTTTCGGCAAACACCTTCAACACCTTCTACACAAGGTGAGTCTCCAGAGACGTGAAAAATCAACATGCTGATGGAGACATGCTGGCCATCTGTGATCCCACAGCTGTATCATAAGGCAACACAGGATGTGCTGTAGGAGCGATCCTGCGGAGCATGGGGCATTTTATTCTGGCCTCAGAGGTCACAGGAGGCTATTACAGTAATATAATAATTATTAGCTTAATAATTCCTCGGCTGCCAGCCAGGTACTGTTCTGAGTGTTTACAAGCCCCATTTAACTCACGGCAGCCCTATGGAGCAGGTTCGTAGTTAGCAAAACTGAGGAACAGGCAAATTGACTCATCTTGGCCTTCCACACTGGTTAAGTGGTAGAGCCAGGATCTGAACCCATCCGACTCTATCCCTTCAGCATATGGAGAGATGGATCAACCAAGAAGCATCTCAGACAAACTCTCTATGTGGCCAAAAGGCTCCGATAAGGCCTGCAGGACTAAGTCACTGAGAATGTGCTGGCTCATCCACTGCCTCTCTGCTTCTCCCACCCATGGGCAGGTTCTGTCTCCATGTCCAGGGCCTCCCCATCCGCCTATACAGCTCTGGTGTGTCTTGAAAGTT
Source organism: Aplodontia rufa (assembly GCA_004027875.1). NCBI lineage: Eukaryota > Metazoa > Chordata > Mammalia > Rodentia > Aplodontiidae > Aplodontia > Aplodontia rufa. The sequence continues at coordinate 29,125 of PVKS010013112.1, read as the reverse complement.
GGCCCCACCTCAACCTTCTGTGGGCTCCCTGTGGGCAGGTAAGACCAAGAGACTGATGTAAGAACCTATGTGTCAATGTATACATTTCTCAGTAGAGCACTCACGGGATTATCCCAGCTCTGCCACATGCTAGCTGTGTGACCTTGGCAAGTTTTAACCTCCCTGAGGTAAAAACTGTAAGATGTGGTTTACCAAAGCAGAAAGAAGACCAATCGGACAGAAGAGGGGGAGCAGGTGCAGGGGGAAGGGGAGGGGAGGGGTAGGTCCTGGGGAGTAAAACTGATCAAATTATATGCATGGACCAACAGGCCACAGAGAAGCCCATTGTTCTGTATAAGTAATATACACCAAAAAAAAAAAAAAAAAAGAAAGAAAGAAAGAAAGAAAAGAGAGAGAGAGGTGTGGTTCACACTGATCATTTGGCTGTTGTTACAGATGAAATAATAGGTCTGTTGCTGCACCTGGCACACCTCAGGCTGAATCAGAAGACTTTACCAAGGGTGCACGTTTCAGAAGCATTCTCTCCGCAAGAGCCTCCACTGGTGACAGCAGCACTTTCTGTTCGTATTCAACCGCTACTGTGCTAAACCCACACATGCGCTACCTCATTCAGCCCTTAAAAGCATCCTACTTTCTTCACCTGGCCAGGCTTTAGGTCTTGCAGAAAGGATGTGCCCAATAGGTGAATTTTGCTCACGTGTACATATACATATGGAGAGAGAGAAGGAGAGGGGGTCAAGCAAGCTCATATTTTGGGGGCACTTACCATATACCAAGTACTGTTCTAAGTATTTTACATTTAATAACCCATATCATCCTCCAAAAAAATGCTCCTATAAGGTAATTATTGCTTCATTCCCATTTCACAGATGAGGAGCTTGAGGCAGAGAGAGAATTGTGTCAAAGGAGTAGAATTTCTCTGGTCATCTCTTCCTGGGATCTCAGCCCTCCAGCCTCAGCCTCCTATATTCCATCCTCCACAAAGGCACTGTGGCCATCTGCCCAGGCATGCTACTCCTCTATTCGAGAACACTCAAATGCTCCGTGCTTCCTAGAGCCAAAGACCCCAACAGGTTAAAGACAAACCGGGGACTTAGATCCCTGCAGGATGTGGCCTTGCCGCTGTTTATGAGTGCCAGTGACGGGGCAAGTCAGGAGGCCGCCTCTGGGCACTGTTTAAGGTGACCACTCCCCCACACCTCACAGCCTCGGTCCTTGCTTTAGTTTTCTCTCCCACACTCCTCCTCCCCTGGCCTCCTGCGCAAGCTCTAGGATGGGGAGAGAATCAACAAACAAGTTCCATCGTCTCCGTCATAGACTGCGCGCTCCAGGTGGCAAGGGGTGTTGCCCTGTTCTGCTTCGTTTCCCTGCTACAAACAGCACCAAGAGGAAGAGATAGTATGCATCTGCCGAACGAAGCAGCGGACGGATATGAAAAGATCCAAGAAAACGCCAAATGGAGCAACGCAAGAGCGCCAGTCTGCCCTGCCTCCTCCCTGCTCCCAAAGGCAGGGAGAAGCCCAAATGGAAATGTCTGTTTTGCCCATCCCTCCCAGGATTACAAGGGCTCCCCATGAGTCCCCAGACCCTCATCCTCCCATCCTGTTCTGAATTTATACAATCTGTCTGTCTCTGATTGAAGGCTGGCTGAATGACTCACCTGCCACCTCCTCTCCCGGTACCCACCTTCACATGGGCCCTTTCCACTCCTTCTGGCCCTGATGCCCAGAAGAGATGCCTTAGCTTCCTCCTACTCCTCCATCTGTATTTCACCTACCCTTCAAGAACTAGATCACATGCAGAGGCACACCATCACCACCGCCTCCTCCTCCAGGAAGCTGTCCAGGCCTCCTCCAATCCATGCAAAACACTCCCCACACCCACATGAGTGCTGTCTCCTGCACTCATACCGATGTTAGTCATGAACTACCTTGTGATTGCCCTTCTATGACTGAGTTGAACTATTACCAAAATCTCCTGCTGCTTAATTTTTTATGTCTTGTTTTTCTGAGTACATTGTAAACACTGAGAAGAAACTGAACTTTATCCATCTTATCTCCACAGTGCAGGGCCTAGGGCACACAGTGGGCACACAGTAGGTGCTCAATAAATGCTTCTTACTTTCCCAAGGTAAACAAACCACCTTCCCAATCAGGTCACTTCCTTAATTGTCAGTACCTGATGAGCCTATCCCAACCCCAGCGTTTGCTCTTTAGAGCGTGCTCTGAACCAGGTTACCTGCTCACTGAGCACCTGGATCACCAGCAAGACAGAGGACAGCATGCCTCCTGCCAGCTTTTCACTTCCAATTGCTTCCCCTGAGCAGGGCAGACCAGATGGTTCACAAAGCACTCCCAGTCTGGAAGTACATGGCCTCCTAGGAAAACCCAGACGTTCAGAGTGTTCCTAATTCTTCAAACACTGGAGTCCACCAGAGGCAAAAGCCGTGGTTTAAGTTTTAGCTGATTCACAGCAGAAAGCCAACCCAGGAGGCAGAGGTGTGCCATTAAGCACCAGTCCTCAGGAAATGGAGACTATAACAAATGGTAGTCAAATCTCCAGTTACTTCTGTGCTTCGGAGAGGTGAGAGTCAGGAGGGAGGGAGAAGGGCAGCTTCCTGCAGACCCTCCTGTGCTGGACCAGCGCCAGGCTCTGCCTGTGCCACACCTGGGGAGCCAGGCCCAGGTGAGCCGGAAGTGATTCAGGTGAATGAGTCACCCTCCTTCCACAGAGCCTTGCCAGCTCTAAGGGAGCCTGTCAAGACTCCCAGATTATCTACGATTTTCTTTAAATTCTGAATTGAAAATATATACACACTGAGTTCCAAAATCCAAAAGCCCAGGAGCACACAAGAAGTCTCCCACCACTGGTGGCCTCTCGCAGGGTGACCCTCTCTTAAACAGGTCACTGGGTTTCTAGTAGCCTGCCCCCTTCCTGGCAATGTTCTGCCTATACATGCAAATAGAAATATGCGTCCTTTTCTTTGCATAACTGATAGCAGACTACACACACTGCTTCACCACTTTTATCTTTTAAAGGAAAAGACTTGGACTAGGGCAGGGATATAGGGTATCTCTGCATAACAGAAATGACATACATCCTTGCAAAAAGCCCATGAAGTAAACAGGATAGTCCCGGACAACACGTGGGTGACAGGGACTTAGGCATGAAGCCCTTGGGCTACTGCTGACATAGATCCAGCCAGCCAAGAGCCCTGATGCGTGGGATGGACCCCTGACCCTGATGGGAGCCCTGGTGGCTAACAGCACTGCCCAGCTTCACTGAGAATTGCATCTTCCAGAGAGGGAGGAAGTGTCTGGGGAAACAGGGACGAACCTAATTCCCTCATTCCCATGGCAGTGGTGGACTGGGCCAGTGACCAGGAGGACACAGGAACTGCGGAGGAAAACCAATCATTTCCTGTGAGATCTGTGAGACCAAGAAGGGGAAGTTGGTGCCAGAGACTGCAAATGTTTGGGGGAAGAGCAGGGCTCCGTTCCTGACAGCGAGGCAGTAACTGACTCAGTCTCTGAAATGCACATCCAGCTACGCGTATTGAGGAGAAAGCGGGCAAGGAGGGTGAAGGAGAGGAGAGCCAGGAACCAACACTGAGATGGGAAAGAGAGCTCCCATGGGATGGGACTTGGTTTGGTTTTGAATGGAAATCTCAATACTTTCAAAGACCTCCAAGTTCTCTGGCGGAAGCCTGTTATATCCCCGAGCACTGACTACTCAGACGAGACACTAAGTGAAATTGCTTTCCATGGGACATCCTGGGAACACCTGGTAGTGGTCTAGGAGCCCTCTGGGAACTCAAAACATAAGATGGGAAGGCAAATGTGTCTCTTTTTTTCCAGGAAATTCTTAATGGTAGATGGAGAATTGAATAGACATGCCACACTGGCTTCCGGGAGGCATCTTGTCACAGGTCAGAAGCAAAAAGACAGAGACGAGTCAAGGAGCAGCTGCAACCAGTATCTCCCCAAGTAAGCTGAAGTCTGAGGTCTCTAAAAGGAGATCTCCAGCTGTGAGCCAGAGGGCTCCTCCTGAAAAGAACTTAGGGACCTGGGTGACGCTCCGGAGTGCGCACTTACACAGTCTTCAAGGAGCGCAACAGAACAGGGCAGGGCTGGATTCAAGTTGAAATTTAACCAGAATGATTGTTCTGAATCAGGTGGGGACAAAATTGGAGGCTGTGTTTAAATTCTAAAGCCACACAAGTTTAAGACAGGGGAAAAGCAGCTTGGCGACCCCACGTGTGTTAAAAATACCTGGTCAGTTGGGGGCTGGAGCGGTGGCTCAGTGGCTACAGCGCTTACCTGCCCAAGTGCAAGTACCGGAGTTCGAACCCCAGCACCACGTACACAACGAAGTCTTGGAGCACCGAAAACCACATGCAAAACTAAATAAAATTGATTTTCTCTCCCTCCCTCTCTCTCTCTCTCTCTCTCGCTGTCTCTCTCTCTTAAAAAAAAAAAAAAAACCTGGTCAGTGGTAATGACAGAGAGTCAGTTGTGTGCCGGATGTCCTGAATCAGGGAGGTGATAGCTCCCTTCCTCTCCTGTGGTCATATCATGAATATGAGATATAATTCTAGGCACCATCTTCACTGAATGAAAAGATATGGACACACTGGAGCATGTTCAAAGGAAAACCATAGGGAAGGCAAAATGATCTGTGCCCACACGTTGGTCAAGAGGGCTGTGTGGCAATACCATATCTCTCTGATTAGAAGATGCACTTGTTTCCAATTATTGCAGTTATAAAATGTAGGAGAGCAGAATGTATCTTATCATCCCCAGCATTTAACAATTCCCTTTGGGATCCAGCTGGAGCACAGTCGTCATGGCCTCATGGACAGGAATTTGGCTGTTATTCCTGCTGGCATCCCCACACATCTTCAACTTCAATATTTCAGGAGATGAAACACTGAAGGACCTTCTGAGTCCTGGTTGTTGACACAAAATTTTCATTGACACCTTCTGGTAAAATCAAGAAAACAACATCAAAACTTACAGAAGGGGTGTTGGCAACTGGAAAAACTCCAAAGACAACAGAGATGAAGAAACACATTCCCACCTGACAAGAATATAGGAACATGACAAAAAAGACACCAACACTGATGTCCAGGAGTCAAAACAATAGTTGTATCTGAAAAGCGAAGATGCTTTAGAAATGCCTTAACCAAAAAATAAATAAAAAATAAAAATAAAAATAAATGCCTTAACCAATTTCTTTTTATATACATACATACACACATGAATGATATGAAATAAAATCTTAAAAAAGTTTTTTCAGTAAATATAAAGATTTGAAGTGATAGCAATGTATTGTGCCCATGTTTGATTGGCAGGACTTTTTCTTGATGGTACACAAAATAATGGTCCATCTTGTAACTGATCAATGATGTCCAATTCGATTTTTACAAAAACATAAGATCTGAAGAGCTATCATGTGGTGGAGAGATTAGATTCGTTCTCTGTGGCTTCCTGGAGGAAGAAATGGGATGAAATGCCAGAAACACCACGGAGCCATCTGGAGAGCCATCTGAAGGTGAAATGGGTTATTTCCAGTGTGCAACCTTAGGCTAGACCAAGCCCAAGGGGGTTGAGAAGGCTCTCCCAGCCCTGCAGTTCCAAGTTTGATGAGAAGACCGTCTCATCATGAAGAGAGAGGTGTCCTATGTTTCTTCATTGCATATGAAGGCACTTCAATGGAGTCTTTTTATTTTTTCCTTTTTATTTATTTATTTTTTTGGTACCGGGGAATGAACCCAGGGGCACTTTACCACTGAGCTACATCCTCAGCCTTTTTATTTTTTGAGTCAGGGTCTGGCTAAATTGCTGAGGCTGGCCTCAAACTGAGGTCTTCCTGCCATAGATTTCTGAGTTGCTGGCTTTAAGGTGTGCACCATGCACCCACCTCTGAGTCACTCTTTTTTTTTTTTTCTTAAGAGAGAGGGACACAGAGAGACAGAAAGAGGAAGAATCAATTTTATTAGTTTTTCATATGACTTTCATTGCTCTGACACTTCATTGTGTTCATGGTGCTGGAGTTTGAACCCAGGTCCTCATGCATGCCTGGCAAGTGCAGTAACCACCGAGCCACTACTTCAGCCCCATCTGAGTCACTCTTTTTTTATATACATATTTTTTAAAAGAGAGAAGTATAGTGAGAGTGGGAGAGAGAGAGGAGAATCAATTTTTTATTGAGTTTTTCACATGGCTTTCATTGCTCTGACTCTTAGTTGTGTATGTGGTGCTGGGATTTGAACCCGTGTACTCGCACATGCAAGGCAAGCACCATAACCGCAGAGCCACCACTCCAGCCCCTGAGTCACTCTTATGGGTAAAATGTGCTTAAGGAACTATAAGAACATGAGGTCTCAGGCAAAGAGAAACCCTGCCTCCATCTGTGCTCCAAGAACCCCACAGCTAATTCATGAATGGGACAGAAGGAAGAGGTCACCTGTGTGCCCTGTGTGTGTCAGGCAGCATGGCAGATATGCTGTACCCAGTACCCCATTTAATCCCCACAAGCACACAGTGAATTAAGTAGTATCAATCCCATTTTATTACAGAGAAACCTGACCTAAAAGCCCATGGTCTGTCTGTGACAACATGCTTCCAATAAACGGGTATGACAGAAGTCTTGGTTGGCAGAATGACGCATCCAGTGATCAATGAACAGCCAACTTGGTCTCATGTTGGAAGAACTGATGCTAGAGGAAAAGAAAGCCAGCCAGCCAGCCAGTTTCAGTGATACACCCCAAATCCCCATCAACAGCTACCATGAGTATTAAACTCAACCTATTTGCTGCTTGCAGGAGCAATTTATCCCATCACATAAAGCAAGGCTGTCCCTGAGACATATGTGTCGGAGTACAGATGCTCAAATGTCACAGCTGTAAACACACTAGGTTGCTGTGCCTCCACCTGCCAAGTCAACACTGGAGCAGGTGCAGCCCCAGCCTAATCATGACCCACCTCCTCATGGCCAGGGCCCTCCTGAAGCGGGGACTCAGGTGACAGGTGATGGTGAGGTCACAGCAGAGAATCGGCATGGGTTCAGATGATGGCATGCTGTCATTCTCACACAGGCTGCTCCTGCCCTGTCCCAGCTTTGCTGTCTCAGCACAGGGAGGCAGGGAACCGCTCCTGTCCCAAGGGGACCTACCCCAGAGGGGATCACGCTCTCCATTCCCTTTTTTAAACCCCTCAAACTGACCCTGAGGAAGGGGACTGACCAACGGACAAGGCTTAGCCAGCAGCAAGGAGGGGCAAGCAGGGCAGTTGCTGTTTGTCAGGGCGCAGAGCTGCCAAAGCACAAACAGGCACATGTGGTGCAAGCTGTGGAAAGTGACAGCCTGTGTTCTACGACGGCAACCGGGGAGTTCCAAAATGAGCTGCCTTCCTCCGAAACAGAGAGGCCTGTGCACACTGACTCCTCACGAAGAAGCCTGTGTGGCAAAATCAACATAAAGCCTAACCTGGGGCCTGGCCTTAAGCCACCCCCTACCCCATTCCGATGGCACTCCTCAGTCCAGGCAAATGACCTTCTGGTCAGTGTGCACTTGCAGCGCCTGGAAGACAGTGCAGGCCTCCGGAGTTCGTCCCACATAAGCCAATGTGCCTATCAAAGGTCCTGCCATCCCACCCTACCCTGACTCTAGCCTCAGCACCCAGGGCAGCCCAGGTTTCTCCCAAGAATGTACCGTCGCTTTTCCACATCTCCCTGGGCTCATACTTTGATCCACCTCTGCCTGTGGAAATCCCACCCATCTTCCAACAAGCCCTACCTCCTCCAGGAAGTCCCCAGTGGCCCTTGCTGTGGGACTCCATGCATATTCCACACCCTATCTCCCGTGCAGGCATCAGCTACCTTGCCAAACACACCGCCTCCAGGCATCAAAAGGCTGCTCAGATCTTCCTCCTGGAGTCACAGGGCCTCCAGCACAACATCGACACACTGCCACTAACGAGCCTTGGCCTATGGCTCTTGATGCCCCCACCAGGCACCCTATTGACATTCCTTCCTGGAGTCCCTCCTCTACCTGACCCATCCCAGGCCTCATTCTCTCAAGACTGAGCAGGCAGCCCACTGGAGATAAATGTATCTCTGTTAACATGGCCTTCCCAGTTAAATTCTGTATTTTTGACAAATGTCCTCTGCAGACCAGGGCTTAAAACAGAGGAAAGAATTCGAAGCCCTAAGGCTCTGAGGAGATGCTTTGGTAAGGGAAGATCTTGAGACCAAGGCTACCCTGCATTGCAAGCATAAGCATACACATTTTAAATTCAAAGTGGGCAGGGTGGTTAGAGGCAGGTGAGCCTTATCCTTCATTAAGGAGGGGTGACTGCAAAAACAGCTGCGGTAGAATGATCAAGGATTGTGGCCCTGCTGGGAAATCATGGGTGGAGAAGACACACTGACCTGGCCGGGTGACCTTGAGCAAGGAATGCACCTCCCTGGCCTCTGCTCAGCATCAAAAAGTGTCTGAGCCTCAGTTTCTCCAAGTGTGTAGGCAGGGATGAGAGGCAGATAAGCTCACCTGAAACTTTCAACCTGATATCCCAAGGTTCTGTGACCATGGCCTGCCCTCCTCCCTCCCAGGAGATCAGTGTCATTTGAAGGAGTCCATTTCCACTCCCTCTTCCTCTCCATCCCCACCTAGATCTAAAGCTTAAGATCCCCCAGCCAATCCCCAGGCAGCTGTGAGGGCAGGTGGCAGGAAGGGGCACAGGTGGGGGAAGGCATGGGTTGCTATGGACACAGAAATGCTCCTCTTATTCACACCATCTTGCTGACCCAGAGGGAGAAAAGACAGTCAGCCAGTGCCCTTCCGTCCCTGAGCTACCTTTTTAAGAGATTATAACTGCCTGCTAAATTTAAGGGCCGCTCTAAAATCAGGACATATAAGGCCTCTCAGCCTGGATCTGAAGGGTTTCATAATGGGTAGAGCTGGAGGGCCATGAAGAATTAAACTTGGAGGCATGCTAAGTGGCATTGTGCAGCTGTGCCAATGTAAGGTCTTTAAAAATAGCCTCTCCCTTCTCTCACACTGAAGATGAAGATGAAGTTTCAGCAATAAACAGACATCTGCTAGGAGCTTCTGAAGAGATGCAATATAAACAGCCCGGAGCCCTTTCCAGGCAGCGTCCGGCTGCCAGTGGGAGGCGAAGGGACCCAGAGGCGGGAGTGGGGAGGAAGTGGGCTCCCCACGGCAGGGGCAAGTGGGCAGAAGTAGTTCAGCTGGCTGGAAAATGGAGGGCTGGCTGCCTTGTGAGGGAAACAAAGGCTCATGACCCACGCGCAGGACTCCCAAGGAGTCTCACGGAGGATGCCACGCCAGAGCTCTTCCCTCTGGAAATGGGTCATTCTTTTAAATGCAAAAAACGGACGATTCTGAATGTGTACCTACGTGAGGCACTTCACAAATATTTTAATTTCATCCTTACATCAATCCCTTGCGATAGATGTAATTACCTCCTTTTTCTAAACTAAATATTAGGGCTCATGAACTTGCCCAAGGCCACACGGCTAGGTGGAACCCAGGTATGTCTTAACACGTTTTTTTGCTTTGCTCAGATTACCTGCATTGAGAACATGCCCCCGAGGTCTGTTCTCAGTGCCTGGTTTCTCTGCATCGTGCCAGATCTAACACAAGGGGATCCCTAAAGGGGAGAAGTGGCAAAAGGGGGTTGAAGGGGCAATAATTAGGCTTCGGGCCTTGTTTCTTCACATACTGGTTGCTTCCTAGCAGGCCTGAGGAAAAAAGCCAAGGGAGAAACCGGCTCAAGGATATAGCTGAACTGTGTCTGGGAGGATCCATAGGAGACTAGGGACAACAACTGCCAATGAAAAGAGAAAGAAGGTCTGAAAGGCAAGGGAAGAAGGAGAGTCACTGAGTTCCCTTTGTATGAATATTAACCATGCATCTGTGTGCACACAGGGATGAGTACCGTTCATATACTTATGAGGGCAGTGAGAACCTTGCATCTATGTATGTGTGAAGGTGAGTAGACGGCGTTTATGTTAAGTATTGGTGGGGAGAGTAAGCTGCTTTTAAGAGATCCCAAGATACCAGATACAAAACAACAGCTCTACCCGAGCTGGACTCCTGGGTCATGAAGAAGTCCTGGGTCCCCCGGTTGAAGTGAACCCTCTCCCTCTTTCCAAATGTAATGTCTGGGTAGATGGTCAGGATGATCTCCCAACATGGGATCCACAGTCCCTCAGACCCTAACTGCACAAGCCCCATGGACATTTCCTGAAGAAAAGAGACAGCCTGAACCTTCTCCCTGGGGGGCTGAAAGGAGGTCTCCCTGGTCCCCCTGCTTATTCTTCTATTCTGTTTGCCCTTTCACCCAATAATCAGATATCTCCTTCCTCCAAGCAGGGTGCTCCTGGCTCTTACTATCTGTGCATCAGATTGTGCAAAGCCCAGCTGTTCTGACACATGGAGCTGACAGCGCCCTGACTTTATGGCAGCCATAAAAGCCGCACACAGCACCTCTACTCCTCATTCTGCTCCCCTTGGATGAATAGGTGTCCAACAGAAAGTTTAGCAGCCAGGCTTCCCCACAGACGCTGGGGCCCATCCTGCTCCCGAAGCAGCTCTCCCTAGTGACAAAAAAAGGTCCAAGTAACTTTTTTCCCAAGCATTTATTCATCGTCCGCTATATCTCATTTTCCCAGCCGAGCAATCCACTGAGATCCTACAAAGCATTGCCAAGTGCAGTGAATACTCTGATAAGGGTCAAGGTCAGACATTCAGGATCCTGAGAAGCACCTCAGCATGTGGATACTATGGTGTCAAGGCCAGCATGAGGTGTTCTAGACTCCTGTTCCTGTCTCTGGCATGTGCTAGACTTCTGACTGGGGACATCAGGAGCTTGGGCTGCAAATATCCCATAATCCTCCTGCTGCAGCAGCTTGGGGACCAGCAGTCCCTGTCCAAGTCCTTGCTGCAAACACAAAAGGGATTTGCAATGGACATCCTCCAGTTGCCCAGGGAAGGAGAGAAACCTGAGTTGCAAACTATCCGGGAATAGTCCCTGTTCTTGAGCCTGCCCTTACCTCTGTTCCTGCAAAAGAAATCGGAGCAAGCCTTGGAAGGAATGCAGGTACTGTAAGGTATCCAGACAGCTGCTGGGAGGTGGAGAGAGGAAGGCAGGGAATTACCCTGACCCTCAGTGGAGAGAAACACTGTCCAAACAGAGAATGCACTAAAAATCCTAGCTGTAGAAACATAACACTATCCAATGCACACAGCTGCCTGCCAGACCCCACTGGGACAGGACTGCTTTTCCTGTGATAACTGTGATCATATTTGGATGACAGGCAGGTGCAGAGCAGTCACACTGAAGAAACCACACCACACATGGTCATCAGAAAAGACTCTGTATTCGGGTGGCCCAGAGGCCAGAGGGATATTCCTTAACAGCGGACAGAGAAGGAAGCCCCTAAGAGTCAAACTCATGGTGGGCCCAATCCTGCAGTGAGGTTTTTTTTTTTTTTTTTTTTTTTTGTGACTAGAGGACCCACGTCACCTATCACTCCCACCAGCTCTGAATTTCTGAGACCAGATGATCAATGCTTTAGAAGGAGGTGCCTTATCAGCTTCAACCAGCTTGTTTTCCACCACTGGAGAGGGCACAGGGAGGAAAACAAGCTGGTGGAGGGAGGGCTAGGACACCATAGTGAGCTGAGCAGGGTGTTTGGCTATCAGGCATTTTCCCAAGAGAACAAGACAGTCCCCTGGAGCCTACCAGTTTTGCCCTAACACACTGTGTCATTTTATCTTTGCTGAGGTCTCAACTTTCCTGAATATGAAAAATCAAAACTGAGAGCCTAACAGTAGAAAGATTTCATTTGGGCAATAGCAGAATGACATTCTCAGGAAAGAAAGGGAGGAAGCACACTGGGAGAGAGGGCAAGATTTCATGAGTGGTTCATATTTTTCTATCTCCTAAGCCCCAGCTTTTCTTATTTCCTAACTTTTAGCAAGACCAGGGATGCTCTTAAAATAATGATCCAGGCACATATAAATCCCAATAGTTCTGTGGCTATACATGTTTTTCTTTTAAAGAGAGAAAGACAGTGAGATAGAGAGATAGAGAGAATCACTTTTTATTTAGTTTTTCACATGGCTTTCGTTGCTCTGACACTTAGTTGTGTATGTGGGTGCTGGGGTTTGAACCCGTGTACTCGCACATGCCAGGCAAGCGCTCTAACCACTGAGCCACTGCTCCAGCCCCCTGTGGCTGTACATGTACAGCTACACCAAACTATGTATAATTTTGTCTATTTACTGCAAATCAGTTGGAGTCCTCTTTTTTTTTTAAGAGAGAGGGACAGTAAGAGAGAGAGAGAGAGAGAGAGATAATCAATTTTATTTCGTTTTTCATGTGGCTCTCTTTGCTTCAAGACTTCGTTGTATATGTGATGCTGGGCTTTGAACCCATGTACTAGTGCATGCCAGGCAATCAACCTAACCCCTGAGCCACTGCTCTAGCCCCTGGAGTTCTTTTTTTTTTTTTTTTTAAGAGAAAAAATTTTTTTGAATATTTGAATTCTCCATTATAAAAATAAACTATTTCTACTGTGAACGTTTTAGAAAAAAATGCCAAAAGTGAATAATAAAGGGAAAAAAATCAACTCTGGCACTGCCACCCAGAGAGAGACTTAAATTTTTGTTATATTTCTTCCTAGTGGAAAAGATTATGTTAAAAAAAAAAAGCCAACAGAAGACAAAACAAAACAAAAATTTAGCTGTTCCTTTGAGGGCTTTGCAGCAAGGGGCCTTGACAGGGGTAAGAAGACATCTCCCAAACACCAGCACAGTGAAGGAGATTGGACCCCAGCAGTCTATCTGAAGCACAAGGTCAAGTAGGGCGGGTGCATCCTTTCCCTTCCTCCTGAGCCTCTGGCCTCCTGCAAGGAGCCAGTGGTGACACAGAAAAAATTCAGATGAGACACTAGCAGGCCGTATGTGTTCATTTTTGATCATGTCCTGCCCAGTCCACATTTTTAGATGAACAGTGATTGGAGAAATGCTCCATAACTCACCCAAGTATGAAGCAGGTTCAGGAAAGGTCTAGAAGGCACAGGAGAGAAGCACTGCTCAGGGAAGGAAGAAAAGGTGTGTTGCGTTCACCAAGCCCAGCACCAAGGACCTGGGTTATAGCGTGGTCATGATTGTGGTAGAGTTCCAAGCTTGGGCAAAAACGACTATAGTCCCCATCAACCCTCTGCGACCTGCAGAGGCCAGTTGCTAAGAGGACACCAGTGTGGCCATCTGGGCTCCACACCACCCACCAGTCAGCGAGGGCAAGCTGTTGCTTCAGGACGTTTATAGACTGGTGCTTGCTGAGGGACCAGACACACTCATCCAAATACATGCATGGCAGTCACACAACCTGCGACAGGGTTCGCTCTTTTCAGACACATGTCTTGAGGAGCTGTGATACAACTGGAGAGATGTTCTGAGTCTCTGCCAGGTTCCACACTGCAGACTTCACACTGTGGATCCACCAGGGCACAGAAGAGGATTCCAGTCTCAAGGGCTTGCTATGCTCTGGGGGTGGAGACAGCTTAAAACAGAGAGTAATTGCCAACAGAGAGGAGGGGAGCATCTCCCCACTAAAACAGGCATGAAAGAACTAATGGCCAAGTGCAACATACACTCTGGCTCCCGATTCCAATAAACCATCTATAAAAATCATTTCTGACAATGAAGCATATCCAAACACAGACAGGTGGTTCCAAAGAAATGTTGTTGATTCTGTTCCATGCAATAATGGCAGTGTGGCTTTGCAAGAGAAGATTCTTTTTAAAAGAGATGTATAATGGATTATATAGGTTCAAATCGACATGACCTCAGAGTTTTGCTTTTAAATACTTACAGAGGAAAGAACAAAGGGAAAGGAAAGAGACATGAAACCAGCATAATGTGACAGACTTGATGACTGGTAAAGCTGGGCAATGAGCATATGTGTCTCATTAGACTATTCCAGTTTTAAGTGTTTGAAAATGTTCATAACATTTTTTAATAGAGGACTGCAAAACATCATGGTAGATGCCCCAACAGAGACCAGTGTGAAAGGCTAAGGGAATACAGAGCAAGGAGCAAGGAGAACTTGGGAGAACCAGAAAATAAATCTGTCAAGTTTATGAGGGTTTTAAATGCCATTTTATAGTGGGGTGAGAAGACATGTTCACACTTAATTACAATATAAGGTGGGGAGTAGCCACTCCAGCAGAGGAGTTCTCATCGCCAAGCTCCAGAGTTCAGAGGATAGCCGCAAGGTTTTCCTGCTTCCCCTAGTGTTTTATTCCTCCCCCACCCAACAGACCAAGGCTGGAATCCTATCTTATCTCATGAGCTGTGTGATGGGAGCAAGTCATAACCTTTCTGAGTTTCAGTTTCCTGGTCTGTAAAATGGGAATAGCCCCACCAACTTCTCCAGGAGACTAATATTGGGCTCTAATCATACAAAAAATGAAAGTCCCAGAATGATGAACAATATTCTCTTCCCTGGCTCTTTTAAGAACAGAGACTTTTAGTCCTCTGAGGGCTAACAATGTTCAGCAATGTTTACCCCAAATCTTCAGTCCAGGCTCTGCATTAAGAAGGCAGGACTTCACTTTTCAGCAGTGAGGACAGAAGCAGGCAGGGCCATGGTTGGGAGGCAAACTCAGGCAGGGGTTTGAACATGGGCAGAGAATACACCCCAATTATAGGCAGAAATGAAATGGGGATTACCTGGATGCTCCTTGCAGCTCCTAGGAATGGGACTTCATAGCCACAACCATAGTCCTTAAGCTAATTTACACTAAAGTATAATTGATTAGCATGTGGCTAATAGTGATTTTCTTTTGGAAGACGGGATGAGCAGAAAGTCAAAGCCCTGGGCCCAAAGAAGGAAGTGGACAGAGATAAAGTGATGTCATATTTCTCAAAGGTACGTCAAACTGTATTTTAATCAGCCCACAACCACAACTAGCATACCCCAACAGCTGCCTTCCCCCTCCAAAGAAGAAAGAAAAAAAAAAAGAAGGAAGGAAGGAAGGAGAAAGAAAGAGAAAATTCATAAAAATTGAATCCATCCTAACATCAAGGTTATTTCACCCAAAACAGTCCTTGCAGAACAGTGCAAAAGCTAACTGTCAAGGGTGAAGCCAAATCAGTGGCAGTAGGAGGCTTCTCCCACCCCCAAATAGTACCCAAATACCAGCAATCAATCCTTCCTCATCACATTATGGCCAACACTAACCATCAGCCTTGATCAGAGGGCAGGATGAGCAATGAAGTCTGCAGACTGAACCATCTGGACTAACCTGGGTCTGTTCAAATGTTTTGCTAAAGAAGTAGCTCCTAAAATCCTGATGTACAGAATCATCCAGAGGTCAGGGACTCCAGTTAGCCTATAGGGGGCCATACTCTCATGCACAGTACTCCACCTTCCGCAGCCTTGGGGTACCAGGAAAGGAACTGGACTTAGCACAGAGCCAAGACTTGGCTCAAACACTTTCTCTTTCCCCATCTCTAAAATGGGATGGATGGGAGGCTCAGACAGTTTGGAGAGTGACCATGAAATCGACTGCAAAAAAGCCACAGGACAGGAACTGCTGTCCAGGAGGTGCTTAATAAATCCTTCTTCCCTCTGCCTGAAGGCTAGTTCTTACTGCAGTTAAAGTCTACAGCGCCATCAGTTGAGGCTGTTCTGAGAACTCAAGGCCCACTTGTTGGGTCCTCTGCCTTTGGGGAAGAGACTCGCATAGAGAGGACCAGGAAACCCAGGCAGGAAAGCGTGGAGGGCCAACTCACCGATGGCTTTTCCCCGTGCATGGACTCTGCCCACAAGGGGGTTGGTTAAGTGACTTCATCCTTCACGATAACCACTGAAAACTGTAGTGAGCAGGCCAGACTGTCAGCAAGAGGGCTGGCACACCGACGCAGACCCGCAGGTCTTATGGGGTTACAAATGAAAGCTCTTTCCGCTTTAAGAACCCGGGCTCCAGAATAAACAATGTGGAAAGAGACACACGTTTACTCTGGTTTCAACACGCCTCTTCCCCATCCAGCTAAAGCCCTTCCCAGCTCTGACAGATGAGGCTGGCCCGGATTAAAGTTAACTCCCCTTGCTCCGGCTGGCAGCAGGGTCAGCGGCGGCAGGGGCTGCGGACAAGACCCCACCTCTCCTGAGGGCCAGCCAGGCAACTACAGGGCGGGAGCCGCGGACGCACCGCCGCGGTGCTCCTGGGCCTGGGGTGAAAGCAGGCTGCTGGGGGCACGCGACTCCGAGAGGACCGTGGTGCCTGCCTCAGCCCGGGTCCCAGCCCGCAGCCGGCCTCACCACTGACATTTGGCCCAACTAACTTCCTGTTATTAAGGAGGGAGGGGTGGGGGGCGGGGAGGCGCCCAGTGAAGAGCCGAAAGGGCCTGAAGGGCGCGGAACCCAAATCCTGGGAAGCTAAGTTTGGGAACGATTTTCTACCAGATGACAGGCAGCACTGCTGGCGCGTTGCGCCCACCTCGCTCTAACGTTTGGGATTTTCTAGGATTAGAATTGCAGGGTTTGGGCGTTGGAGGAAGGAGTAAGAGGTGGCTCAGGGTACCAGCGGGAGGTTTTTATTACGTCCTAACTGGTTCGGAGACTTGAGCTGGGGCCCTCCTGGGCTCCATCGTTAGCGCCACCTGCTCGCTGAGCGCTGAGCCGGCTGGGTTTGAGACCCGGGATGCAGCGGCCGCACCTGACCCTCCCGGGCTCAGGGCAGAGCGCAGAGTTCAGACAGCTGGCTCAGTTCCCACCCGCGCCCGCCGGTCTGAAGCTCACGCCGCCTCCGCCTTACCGAAAGTCTCCTGGGCCGCCTGGCCTCGGATCAGCGCCTGCCTCCGCCTCAGGCTGCCGGTGCTGCGGTGGGAACCCGCCGGCCGCCTGCGGAGCTGGGAGCTAGCGAGGCGGCCTCGCGCAGGCTTAGCCGGCCAGGATCCTGCAGTTCTGCGCTGTGCGGCGCACTGGGCTGGGAAACGCCCCCATTGGCGGTGCGGCCAATGACAGGGCATCTGGATGAGAGGCCCGCCCCAATCCGAGGCTCACGACCAATAGCAGTGCGGCGCGGAGTCCACCCCCCCCGCTCCCGCCCCACCCGGCCCTCGTGGGGCCGGCTGTCACCACCGCTGCCGCTGGCGCACGTGGGCCGGCCCAGAGCAGGGAGCTGCCGGGCTCTTCCACCTTGACCAGCGCGCACATCGGAGATCTTTGGGGGCTGCTAGGAGCCGGGTTTGTTGGCGCTGCGAGATGAAAACCCAGGTGTTGGCATTCCGGTGTCAAGGGAGAGGCAAGGGCCAAGCTTCAGGTTCCTTTCCGTAGGCAACTGGAAAGCGATTCGCTGTCCCCTTTTGGGCATGAGGGAGCAGTATAGCACTTCCTATATTGTGTGCACCCTGTCATTCTCCTTCTTTGCTTTGCTTGGTGACCACCCTGAGGATCAGCAAACTGCCCTGATAAGCTTATAGGCGCTCACTTGAACTGGCCTTGCTTTGCATAAAGCTTGTGGGAAGAGGGGCAATGGTGCAGACCATCTGTGCTGCCTTGGTCAAATGACCTAAACACCCTCTTTCTTGGGCGTCACCTTAGTCTCTGCTCTGCTGTCCCTTCCCTGTTGCACATAATTACCATAGTTCCAGAGAAAAATCTTAAAAGAAAACAGTGTGAATGATATGGGGCCTAGGGAGAGATATGAAGCATCTTTTAGAGTGTAAGTACAGCAGACCACACTGTTAAAGCAGTGATCATGAAAGGAACTTCTGCATGGGCAGGCACAATGGCTGACTCATGTCTGGGGCCCAGTCCCATCATGGAACTTGACCCAATCTAAAATGTTCTTGGTTGGGACCCAGCACCCAGGTACACAGGGGAGTGTGTGAGCAACCGGAGCCAGGTGAAGAACTGGATGAAGGTCGGTTCTCTCTCTCTCTTCTCTTTCACTGTCCTTCTCTCATTAAAAAATAAATAAATAAATAAAATGTTCTTGGAACTGAGATGAACCCAGAGGGAGGAAAACAGGCAGGTTTGGGCAATGAGCAAACAGTACTGTGGCTCCAGGCTGGTGGAATTCCCCACCATAAGACCACCTGCTGAAAGACCACCTTCCCTTGCCAGAAAAGTGCAAACTGAGCAGTTTGCTTCACAAACCTGGGACATGTTTTTTCTCTACTCTTTATTCCTGGCTTTTTGGATATTCCTAAGAATTGTCTCACCTGACAGCTCTCTTAGCATCCTCAGAATTTAATCAACTTCCTGCAGATGAATTGTTCCCCAAAGCTGTCCCTGCTCAGTTTGCAGGGTTCAGAGGGGCAGTACTGCGTCTGTGATATCAGTTGATGGAATGCCCTCTGCACGTCATCTCATTTGAGCCTGGATCTACAGGGATACATTCTTATTATCATCCTTTTTCACAGATGTGGAAACTGAGATCTGGGAGGTAAAGCAACTTGTCATGTGATTAGTAAGTGTAAATCTGGATTTGAGCTGAGATCTGTCAGATTCCAGAATTGGCATAACCACTAGTGGCCTGACCACTGTGCCTGGAACCTCTATAGACACGCCTATGTCTCTGGCCTGAAAGAATGTCTCTGGACTGACCCACTGCCAGTCCATCCAAGTGTTCTGTTGAGCTCAAGTCCAGGTACTATAAAGGAGAAGAGATACCACTGGCCTGGCCCTGACTTATTTGCAGAGTGATATAGCAAACCAAGACAATGGGGAGCTTTAGCAAACCCCATAACCTCTGTCTCCAGCTTGACTTCCCTGGACAAGACCTGTTGCTATTGGCCTGGGCCTGAGATATCAAGGTAGGGATGAGGATGTAGGCAGAATCATTCCTTCATTTAACAAACCCTACCAAAATCTAGATGTGGTTCCGGTGCTCATGTAACTTATAAGGCGGCACATGAATAATCGGAAGTACATGATGCTATGGGAGCTGTATTATTTATTATTCAGTGTTTTTATAATTCCCATTGCCTTATCTATAGCACTATGTTCTCCCTTCAGATTAAAACAAATCTGACACTATTTCAGGAATGCTGTGGGCCAATGAAGTTTTAACAGAGACAGCATTGCTTAGTACAGAAGTTCTAGCAGCTCAGAAAGAGAGACCCTGCCAATGCATTCCCAGAACTCTGCCTCCTCTCCCCTGCTCCCAACCTTATCTCAGGGAGCTCAAGAAAGAAAGATCTTTGCTAGCTGAATCTGGAGGCTGCGTTTTCCCTTGGATACAGGGTAAACTGAGAACTTAACTTGGATACAGAGTAAGCTGGACGCTAACTGCACAGAGGGAGACACACCTTGGGACTTCTTAGGTCATAGCCGCTTCTCACTTCAAAAAGCCAACCTTGCTGCCATCCCCCTAGAAAAAGGAGAGGAGTGGGTTTGGGATGTCACACTTCAAAATAATGACCAGGAAATGTCCTGCTGGACTGGAATTTTCTGGGAGTTTTTACAACTCAGCTCTCCAAAGAAAAGATTATGTAATATTAAGGTGGACCTTAGAAGAAATATTATCTAGCCCCATATCAGATTAAATGAATGAATGGAGAACCAGATACAGGGAGGTACTTGTGAGGGTCTGAGAGGAAGTGAGTGGGTCCTAGGTCTCCCACGCCTTTTCTCACTCTTGGTACACCAGGCAAACTCATCTCCTGACGCAGCAGCTCCACGTTCTATATATAATAGCAACCACTTCCCTAGCCCGCTTTTCTAGAATGCTGCTTGTGGAGGCTGTGTGGGAGATGCAGATGGCTACTTAGCATCAGAAGGAGGAAGGGAGGAAGGCCCAGATTCATCCCTAAATGTATCTTCATCTCCGACTGAAGCAATGGGCCTCCGCAGCGCCACACATGCCTGGCTTTGAAGGAACTCCAGCTGGCAGTCCTTGTCATCGTAGGCATCCACCTGACGGTGTTCTGGGAGGGTTGCAGGACCTCAGGTCTGACTTCCCTTTGTTTCCAGCCTAGCACTGTGCTTGAAGAATGGTCAGCGGGATTGGGGTGGGTTCCCTATTGGGAGATCTTCTCTAGACATTTGAATGGCAGGGAAGAGTTTTGCAGGTGCTGTGGACCATCATCCTGTCCTTCTCCTTTCTGTGTGTTCTGGAAAAGGCTAAATTGTGAGTGTAGTGCTCAACCACTTCTTCCGGAGCTACCATCAAAGGGCTTTGGTCTGTCAGGAGGAGGAGGAGGAGGGCTGCTATCTCCGGAGTCCACTGACCTTGTTAAAAGATGAGACGAGGCTGTTCGGCCCCAGGCCACCTTGGGACCTATCTTTGGAGAGGACTAAGCCAGGAAGTGGAAACATTGGTGCCTCCCTTCAACAGTCTCTTGGTGTGTGAAAAGAAAAATCACCCCAGCCTTGTTCTAGCCCCTTATCATCCCGATAAGCCTCTGAAGGCACCCATTGTCTGTGGATATGTCAGAAAAGTTTCCTACGTCACTAGGAATTCATCAGGCCTACCACATTTTCAGTGGATTTTCCCGAGATGGTTGGAGAAGAAATGACACTTATCTGGGACCTGCCAAAGTCAGTAATGTCCTTGGAGACACCACAGAGTTAAGGTAATGTGCTCACATTGCCAGCTATGTGAGGAAGTTGGGGCTGAAGAGCTGGGAGCTACAGCTACAGGCAGGAAGTGATGTCCCAACCAGATGCACTGACCAGGGCAAATAGAGGCAGAGTGGGTATGCAGAGGAGAGGGGAGAAGCCAGGTCATGAGAGTCCTCCAAACCCATCCCTAAATAGAATAGGAGTTAGATATATATTTTCAAAGTCAACTGTGAAATCCAATGGCATTATTCTGGTCCCTAGAGACATAAGAGACAAAGTGATGTCAGAAAAAATCTAGTGTACCTGAATGGCAGGCTGGGCTGCACCTGCAGCCCAGGCAGATTGCCACTGAAGTGCGCCAGACGCCCATTCCAGAACATACTGCTGTGACTGAAATGAAGCTAGGGAGGCAGATCTCGACTTGTCTTACTGAGCCCTCCACATAGAAGCTGGGCAGGAGCAAGGAGAGGAATCTTCTCTGTTGTAGTCAATGGAGGGGACTCATATTCATCTATCCATCATCAAAAGTCCATTCCATAAACGTGTAGAGTTGGTTAGGGCAACAGGTACCATAGCCAAGCAGTTAATAGCACAGACTCTAAAGTCAAGATGCTTGGGTTTGAATCTCAGTTCTGCTGATTATTGCTTGTGTGACCTTGGATAAGTAATTTAACCTCTCTGTGTAGCAGGTTACTCACCTGCAATAGGGTAATAGTAATGGGGAGATACATGCATGGAGCAGTGTTGAGCGCATGCTATACGAGAGGTTTCTGAGTAAATAGACGATAAGAGGCATGGATTCTGCAAGCAACTCCAGGTCAGGGAACTGGCTGATTGCCAGCATCAAACCTGTGCACATGTTGTATCTCTCAGCCACATTTTGAGGCAGGTATCATGATAGAACAGCATCTTGGAGAAAAGGTGTCCCTGGCCCTGTCAGCATCGTACAGCAGAGCGGATCTGAGCAGCTGACTCCCAGACTTGTGCTCTTTAGCTCCCCAATACTGCCTCCTGAACCTCTGTGGGGTGCTGGGGGACTGCAAGGAGAGAGTGGCCCATTCTCTGAGGACATAGCCCTTTGACTGAGTTGTGAGAGACGGCCGAGTCCTGACGGGTGGATGGCAGGGTCTGGCCTTGAGTGTGGTGAGCTCTCAGATGGGGGCCAAGGGAAACAATCAGAGATGAGATGCAGAGCCAGAACTGCAAGGGCCTCTTGCACTGAGCAGGGGCCTCCTGAGTGCCTGCCAAGTTCCATGTACTACTGGAGGGTGGGGGGTGGAATGTAGTTGTGAACAAACATTAAACTAGCTCAAGATGAAACTAGAGAGGTGGGCAAGAGCCATCTAGGGCATGGTGTAGCTCCTGTTTGTGTTAGGAGAGGGAATTGGCTCACTCTTCTATTTCCCCTTATTCCAGTATCATCCCCTGTCCAGGCATGGGACTGGGCACAGCTCCCAGGCCTGGCCAGCTATGTAGCCTCAGTGATGGTCAGTCCAACATACATGCATAAAGTCCAAGCAGAATTCTTCTTTAGGACCGGTGTATAGATACATAGTGAGAGAAGTTCTCTCCTTCCATGGAAGTTAGGGCTATCAATAAACATGTTCCACATGCCACTGTGGAGACCTGATTGCGAAGGGAGAAGAGACTCCTGTAACTCAAGAGTCCAGAGGTGAAAGCTGCTGCCTTTCTTTGTAGTTCTCTTGGCTCTGCCCTCTTCTGTGTCAGCTGGCTTCTTCCTTAGGCTGGTTTTTATCACAGCAACAAGTGCCAACAGCTTTCGTGGCCACCAGCCTCCTTATCCAAAAGAGAGCATGTCTGACCCGGCATTCCATGCAGAAATCCTGACAGCTCCTCTGCTTGGATTGGGTCACAGGCTCCCTTGAACTCCTGCCGGACGAGGAATGTGCAGATTTGGTCCATGCAGTCAGGGCCTCCTCCTAGAGCCGGGGTGGGCTGAGCTTCCCGGACCGACTGTGCACAGTCCTCATGGGAGGGAGAGGAACACCTTGAAGAAAGTCAAGAGTAACTGGGAAGGGAGAGAGAAATCAGTGTATATCAAACAGGTAAAGAAGATGCTGTTCCTTTCTGTATACTCCAGTGACTGACTGACTTTCTTTCTTTCTTCTCTTCTCTGTCTTTCTTACTTTCTTTTAAAGGTAGAAGAGTAGAGGGACAGTGAGAGAGAAAGACAAAAAAGAGAGAGAGAGAGAGAGAGAATCCATTTTACTTAGTTTTTCATGTGGCTTTCATTGCTCTGACACTTCATTGTGTACGTGGTGCTGGGGTTACAACCTGCATCCTCCTGCATGCCAGGCAAGTGCTGTAACCGCTGAGCACCACTCCAGCCTCCTAAAGTGACTTTCTAATGCACACACCTGTGACTTGCCTAGGGGTTTCTTCTAGCCTCCACAACAAGCTTGGCCAAGGCACAGAGCTGGCCTGAAGTGTTGGTGATGTCAACCACTGGGAAGAGCCCCCATCCAAGGGTGGTCAAGGATTGGGGGATATATATATCCCAAATTTCTCACCCATCAGGGAGAATATCTTGGAGATGTTCTGATTCTCAGTCTCTGTCCCAGAGGCCCCCAGCAGGACAGAGCCCTAAGTGCCCACAGCAGTAACTTGCTCATCAGCCTGACCTAAGGTGGTTTTCTTCTCATCACCCCCTGCCTCCTTTGCCCAGTCCTTCACTCACACCCCCTGGGATTACTTCCCAATAAACTGCTTGCATTTGATTTCTTATATCAGGGTCTGCTTTTGGGGCAACCCACCCTAAGACAGAAGTATCAACTCCTCTGAGCCCCCATTATTAAACCCTTGAGAGGATCAGCAGTGTGGGAGCCAACATTGTGACATTAAATAGCACCCAGCACATGGGAGGTGATGGTGAACATTTACGGAAGGACTAAAACAGAAGCTATTTAAAAACAAAACTACGTACTAAGCAAGGTGTTCCTACCATCCAACTGTTTCTCTAATGGGCCTGGATCCTAGCCATAGACCTGCTCTCCCCCACCCCACCCCCAGCACGTATGGACTCTCGGAAGAAATTGGTGCTTCTTACCTCTTCTGTCATGTCATCCTGACATGCCCCTCATTACCCACTCAGTGTGCCACCCTGTTCACCCCCATTAAGCTTTGCTCTAAATTGGGTGCATTTTGTAGTGGATAAATTCTTTTTAATCATAATTACGTTCCTGCCTTACTGCTTTTCTCTGAAAATCTTTTTCCTAGGTGTAGCTCAGATGGCAAGAAACTACTTGGACAGCCCAGACTCTTGGGCATTTAGGAGAGGCTGTCCTCCCCTTTGTCAGATCAGTGAGACCTACAGGGGCATTCCAAGGATTTCCCTAGTAGACCCGAGTCTCTAGATAGAAAAGCCTAAATTTTGGGTTAGGGATGTAGCCCAGTGGTTGAGCACTTGCCTAGCATATCAAGGACCTTGGCTTGATCCTCAGCACTGGAAAAAAATTTTTTAAAAATCCCAAGCCACCTGCACAGGTAACGTCCTGGGAGGAAGAGCTCAGACCATGACAACCTTGGTTCCAAACTCTGCGCCTGCTGGAGTGTGACTAGGAGCAATCCAGTTAACGGAGATAACATCCCCTTCCTCTCTTCCTTGTGTGATCAGAGAGTAGGTCAAATCAGATGACCTACATTACATAAAGCATGCCATTGACTCTTGATAAACGTTGGCTGCTTTCTTTCCCACTTTCCAGTGTGGTGGTTTTGCGTGATAGCCACTTACTAAGCTGGAACCACCTCCCTTTCTGCGATGTGTCTGAGTTAGGACTGGCCACAGGGACATTTATCTGAGACTAGGAAGCTGCCTTTGCACTGAGTTCAGCACCCCTGGAGCCACTGCAGCTCGTGTGTGCTGGTGGCATGGGGCGGCAGCCTGGCTTCCAGCTCCTCCACCCCTGCCTTTTCTCCTCCTTCAGCTCCACTGAGGCCAGGCCAGGGAACATGCACCAATTTGCTGCTTCTAAGGGTCACTATACTGTCAAAGTTGGATGTGATGAGAAATAATGCAAATTCCACCTTCTCCTCAAGGATTCAGTTGGTCTGCGTTCCAGCTTGCTTTTGATTCACTCCACTTCACATCCAGGTTTCTTCTCATCTGCCAAGTCTGTAGATCTAGAGCAACTTCTGAGCCTCCAGTAGACATCAGGACAGTAGCCTTCAATAAACCTCTTGGCTGGCTCCCACAATTGTGTGAACTCTAGGACCTATCACAATCCCATATTCCACATCATATCGATGACACTGCTTGCTGAAGACCCTGATAGAATAGGTAAATAAAAACTGCCCCTTCCCAAGAAACTGCCATGGGCCCTGACTTTTACAACAACTGTATAGGAGATCATGAATATGAACCCCATTTTACATGTGGGGAAACCAAAGACCAAGGAGGTTAAGTCCTAGTTCTGAGCAGATCTAGGCTGCAAAGCTGTCTGTCCCTCCCCTGAATCTAAGCAGTGGTGGTCACTGGGGGCCTGATGACCAGCACAATATCTCATTAAGTATAAAATGTGATGTGTGCTTATTAGAAATAGGAAAGACACTAAGACATGTCAGTTTAGTATATCAATGAAATACCAAAATAACAACAACAACAATAATAATAGCAGGCCATCCCCTAAAAAAGGGTAAGCACTGAAGAGCAGGAATGAATGGCAGATCTGCTGGTCCACAGGAAAGTGGCTTGTTAGGCAAACTGGCATGGGCAATGCCTCAAACAAAGGGGATCGGTCCCTCGGCATACAGGCAAGAATGAGAGGACAGTCGGCAGTAGTCACTGCTCTGCCCAGTTTACCACTCTGCACCCTCCCACGGGCCAACAATCCCCGACAGTCCATCTGGGAGCAAATCAAAGAAGCAATTGAGCGAGGGCTCTGGACGTGTGCCCGAGAGTCACAGGATCCCAGAACAAAGTGGGAAGGCATAGGCCCCGGAGGCTTCCAAGAATGCGGAGAGGTCTACCCTCGAGGTTTTCTACTTCTCTGAGGACTGAGGGAGGCATCTTGGAAGGTGGCTGTGGCCGCCCCTTGGACAGTTTGGAGAAAACCAAATTTATGTTGCATGGTTCATTCTGGCCAAAGAAGGAGGACATGGAAGAGGAGCAGAGGGAGGACCAGGAAAAACATGGTGTGAAGCATAACCTCTGGGTGCAGCCTCTGTCCATTCCTCTGCCGCCCCCTGGGCTCCAGCTGAACCTTCCCTCCTTCCACCAGCAATGGGCGACACTGCCTTTCAGACCGAGTTGTAGGTCACCAGCTTCAGAAGCCTTCCTCGTTGCCTCTGTTCCTGCTCCTTCCACACTCTGTACAGTGTCACCCACGTCCCCGTGTGGTTTCACATCCTCTCTGGTTGTTTCTTACATGCCTGTAACATTTCTTTCAAAGAAGCACTCTACCTCTAAAATCTTTTTTTTTTTTTTTTTTTTTTTTTTTTGCTTCTTGCATTAAAACTTAGCTTTATCAGGAGCTGGAGCTGTGGCTTGACAGGTATGGCGCTTGCCCCACATGTGCGAGTACGTGAGTTCAAACGCCAGCACCACATACAGAACAAAGTCTTGGAGCAATGAAAGCCATGAAAAACTAAATTAAAAAATGCTTCTCTCTTTCTCTCTCTCACTAAAAAGAGAAAAAACAAAACAAAAAAAACCCTTAATTTTATCAATTTTTAAAATCAATACTATCCCTAAGCAACAATTTTTGAAAATTCTAAATCTGTAGATATCCTCATCACCCAGATATTTGGACTATTAGCACCTTGACCTCTGTAATTTGGATCTAGAATAATCCCAAAGGCCCACATGTTAAAGGCTGGATTCTCATCTTGACACTATTAGGAAATGGTGGTACCTTTAAGAGGTGGGGCTTAGTGGGAGGTACTAGGTCACTGGGCTGTGCCTTCAAAGGAGACAGTGGGAATCCTACCCCTTCTTCTTCTTCTCTCTCTTTGCTTCCTGGCTGCTATGAGGTGAGCAGTTTCCTATGCCACACACTTACCACAGGCCCAAAATCAATGGGGCCAACCAACCACAGCCTGAAATATCCAAATCTGTGAGCCAAAATAAACCTTTTCTCTAAGTTGATTAATTCAGGTATTTTGTTACAGTAATGCAAAGCTGACTAACACATTGGTAGATGTGAATCAATTTACTTTATTAGTATGTATACCTTTGAAATATTTTAGTGCTAGAGTCAGTATGAGAGAATTGTTAAGTTTGGGCTTTGTAGTTAAATCAATTTGAGTTCAATCTACTTCTATGTCCTTGGATAAAAACAGACTTTCAGAAACTTAGTTTTCTCTTATGTAAAATTGGGGTAGTAAAGTTGTTATAAAATTGTATTAAATTAAGTGAACCACACAAACTCCACTAACCACAGCACATTGGTAACTAAGGCTACTATTTTGTGTGTGTGCACAAGAAGACACACACACACACACGCACGCGCACACACACACACACTAATGTTACCATTTCAAAGTGTAAAATTCAGTGGCATTTAGTCAATTCACAGGGTTGTTCAACCATCGCTATTATCTAGTTCCAGAACATTTTTATCGTCCCCAAAGGAAACTCCACCTCTATTAAGCAGTTCACTCCCTCTCCCCCTTCCTCCTGGTCTCCAGCAACTGCTAATCTGCTTTCTGTCTGTATGGAAAAATCACTATATATTTTTTTTAATCTTCAGCTTTTCTCTTTTAGTTTTTCCTGGTAGCTTTAATCATGGTGAAGTTTTTTTTATCAAACAAACCAAATCAAACTTTTAAAAGGAAACAAATAAAAATAATAATAAACATCACAAAACAAATGTATAAAAATTATCTGACACATCAAGGCACCTCCTGTCTCTGATCATCAGAGTCCTTGAAGAGGGACCTGCCCACACTTCTCTTGCATCTTCTGTTCTCACTCTCCTGAAACCCTGTTAGGTGGCAGGTCCGTTTTCAACCTCTATTCTCCTTCAGGCTTTGCCCCATGGGACGCTACTGACCTTCTTGAAACCCTCTTTCCTTTGTTCCCAAGCACTACCTGTCCACCTCAGAGAGATATCAGGTTCTTCCTGGTCTCTCTCTCTCCAAATTCTGATGTTCATCTGTGCTCTGGACATTGCTTCCTGGTTGTTTTTAAGACATTTTCCATGTTCCCCCAAGTTGATGTGTTGGAAATTTAAGGCCCAATGCAGCAGTGTTGAGAAATGAGACTTTTAGAGGTGAGTGGGTCACGAGGTCTGTACCCTCATGAATGGATTAATGCCACTGTCACAGCAGTGGGGCTGTTGTCTTAAGGGAAGTTGCCATTACTTTCGCTCTTGCTCACCCTCTCACCTTCTGCCATGGGACAAAGGCAAGAAGACCCTCACAGGATGCTGGCACCTTGTGTTGGACCTCCCAGCCTCCGGAACTGTGTGAGACCAATTCCTTGTCTTTGTAAATTACTCAGTTTGTGATATTAAGGCAATACAAAATGAATGAAGACAACATCTCAAAGTCAATGTGTCCAGATGGAATCATCCGGAGCCTAGCTGGTGATCGATGCCCCTAATCTCACTAATGGAATTATCATCCCCCCAGTTTCCAAAGGTGAATTTTCAGTCACTCATGGTTCCTCTCTTTTTCTAAATCTTCTTTTCCAACTGGATAACAGCTCCTACCAATTAGTTCAGAAATGTCTTATTCATGCCTGTTTCCACTGTCTTAATTTTGTTCCCCAATATCTCTCCTAAGAATGACTACAATCACCTTTTCTTTTTATTCATAGATAGCCTTTCTATAACTGTCAGAATTGTATGTTAAAATACAGAAGTGGTCATGTCATTCTGCTATTTAAATAACTCTACCTTACAGAAAATACAGTTAAACTCCTCCATCTCCCAGAACACACAGGGTCTGTCACAAATGTCCCCGCTCCCCATTAGGGACTTCCAGGTGGAGCAGCCTGCATCCTGACCCCAGAGGTGGACATATGACCCATAACAAGCTGATCAGATCAGTCATCTCCACCTCTCAGCTCCAGGAATTGGCCCAGGACTGTTAGAGGCAACAGTGGCAGTTCTGGCTTCGTTTGGGCTCTGAGGACATCAGATCTCTACTCTGCACTGGGTGTCAAGAAAGGTAGCCCAGAGATTAAACTGCTGTCTCTTGCAAACAAGGAGAGCTCAAGATTAAAGCCACCAGGGGTGGGAGAAGAAAACCTCATCCTGGTGACATTTTTTTGAGATCTGCACCTACCCAGAGCAATATATTCTAGGTCTATTTTGTAATAATTCAACACATGGCACACCTGGGCTGTTTTTTTTTTTTTTTTCCCTTAGGTAGTTTGAGTTGGATTTTGTGTCATTTGCAAACCAAACCTCCGTATTCATCACCCTTTTAAGCCAGGGTTTTCATAACATCTGGGGATGGGAGCAGGTGTCGGCAGTTTTTAAAGAACACGGTGATCCCAATGCGTAGCAAAATTTGGGAACCACCGCTACAAGCTACGTAAGTGACTGTAA
>PVKS010013111.1:0-52090 GCA_004027875.1 Aplodontia rufa | reverse complement strand
ATGTATGATATATGTTATCCATCATTGCTGTAGTGTTGTCAATATATGGCAATGGAGAAAAAGCAAATGATAAATATGTAGAGATAAAAAAAGAGAGACATAAAATAAGTTACAACTTTCAAGCCTTGTATTTTGATTTACTGACACGTCTGAAGTATTGATGGTGGCCAAGAAAGAAAATACACACTAAATTGAAAATATTCCCTGGAATTAAAAGCACAATGACAAAGACTAATAGATTTTGGTTTGGTTTGATATCTGCGTTGACATCATATTTAGCCTGATAATTTTAGTAAGGGGTATTGAATCAATTACTCAATGATCTCAGCTTTGTTGATGTATAATTTTATCTTACATCATCTATAAAGCATTTATCAGCAACAATTTATAATATGAGTGCTTGAATTTGAGGGGTTTGGGCAGAATATCTATTGAAATGATAAATAGCCGTTAGTTCATATATCTCTGTTAAGTGATGCTAAAAGAAAATTCCTAAATGGATAGTGAAAAATTATCCAACAAAACATGCCGAGTCCATCTCTTCATCATATTTTTGGCACTCATAACACCAGGCTAGCTCAGATTTAGTGGAAGTCAGCTACACACCTATCCAAACTCAATTTGAATTTTAAAACAAAGCGTCTAGTTATTCCTGAAGAACAAGCAGCACCACATACTTGTAATATTTTAAACATATCATTTTCTGATTCTGATTTAAACATAACTTACATTATCATTATATATGCAATTCCACATTCTAAATACAGTATTGTTTCCCACTGGCCAATATCATTCTAGAGATGTATATTTTCTTCTTTTAATTGACTTCAATTTTCAAAGCACGCAGACATTTTTGCTTTGAAACATTTGATCCCTCAAGGCAGTTACAAATGCTACATACTTTAAATTTTCTTATGTCCTTGTTATTCTACTATTGTAATATTTATTTCAGCTTAAATATTAAAAAAACAAAACTGGGAATTTAAATAGTGTAAATGTAAATTGTAAATGTACTTATACTGTGAATTAATTTGAAGTAAATTTTTAAGTAATTTATATGTTTAAAAGTATTTTTGTTTTTATTCTTAGCATAAAAAATGGCAAAAACAGATGAGCTTTCATTTCCCAACCATGTGACTATTTCTAAAAAAATAAGAAAATTTGGTGGCAACTTAAAATTTTAATGAGTGAGGAAAACTAGCTGAAATGATAAATAGCAGAAGGCTTGATTGGTGATAGAAGTACAGCCTCTAACACTACCTGAAAAATTGGAGATCTGATACAGTTATATAGGAAGCAGACACCTTCTGAAGAGGTGGAACTAATTTAAGTACACAATATGTTATGAAACTTCATATGTGAAAGCAAAATCAATATACTTTTGTAAAGATTGTACACCCATTTTTGTGTGATTTTTCCAACTGTGCCCTTATCCTAGGAGGTGATTTTCATGAGCAGAAGAATTTATTGATTATTTTCAGGACTGGAAGAGCAATCTCAGACAGAGAAAAAAGAGAAAGTCATCCATCTGAGCGAACAGAAAGTCAACTTCTAGGTTAGCATGCAAATAACTGTTAATAATAAAAAATGCAAAGAATCACTCCATGTAATATCCAAAGGACTTAATCCTGAATACAATATATGTAAGAATAAAAAGAACCAAAATTCAGTCATAGAACTTCAAACAATATGTATTTTTCTTTTAAAAGTGACATACAATGATAAAATTAGAGGAAAAATATATAGATCCAAAAAATAACAAATTTTTGGAATAAAAATACACTAAGCACTAGGTAAAAAATAACTGGACAACATATGGCCCAAAAATACAAAGAAATAGATTGTGTGAATCTAAAGAGAATTAATGAAGTATGACAGAAAAAAAGATGGAGAACTGATCCAAATTTTTGGCATAATGTGGTAAAAATTCTAAACATTGTTTTCTACAAACTATAATACTACCAGGAACGACAGTAATAACAATAATAGCAATAGTAATAAAATAATAGTAACACTAATGATCATAACAAACTATTAGGGTGAATTGTGAGAAAAGTAAAATGTTGGAAAAATACAACAGGTAAAAGAATGATGAGAATTAAAGACATCTGAGAATCTTATATTGCGTGGAAAACAGATTAATGATGTATATACAGAGTATTAAAAATTAAGTGTACAGGGTTCAATGGCGATGTTATATACTAAAAACTGAGAAATTAAATGTATAACTCCTAAACTGGTGAAAGTTGGTGGGTAGGAACAGAAAATTAATAATTTTAATTTAAACTCTTCAATATATTTAAAATAAAGTGAGGAAAAAGATGATAGAAAATAAAATTTTGTACAAGTGAAATAAATGTGTAAAGGTTATATTTTAAAAAAATATAAGTTCACATCTATCAGTGATCACTGTATGTATACATGGAGCAAATATACAGGTAAAATATGGTGAGTATCATATGATATTAAAAAACATCCTCAGGCTAAGCATTGTGGTTCATGACCCATGACCGTATTCCCAGTGGCTTGGGAATCTGATGGAGAAAGATCGTAAGTTCAATGCCAGCTTCACCAAGTTAGAGAGGGTCTAAGCAACTTAGTGAGATCCTGTCTCTAACTAAAAAATTAAAAAGGCTGGGGATGTTAGTGGTTAAGTACCCCTGGGTTCAATCCCTGGTATAAAAAAAAAAAAAGCAGCAGATGCATCTGAAAATTGAAACAAATACATTTGTGACCAAAAAGCAAAAAACATTCACATACATTTGTTTACATGAGCTACATACCACATGTAGAAACATTAAGAAGAGAATTAATGAAGAAAATCTATCAAGCAAATAAATAAAAGCTGATAATATAGATTTGTTGATAGAAGATTAGATATTAAAAGTTATCCTAAAAATAAAATACACATTTTTAGTTTTTTGAGCAACTTACTACCATTTTCCATAAAGGCTGTAATAATTTGCACTCTGACCAACAGCATTTTAGGATTCCTTTTTCTCCATATTCTTGCAAATACCTGTGATCTTTCATCTTCTATTTTCATGCTTTTATTAGTGAATTATACAGAATACTGGCATTATTATGAAACCATGAATTTTAAAAATCTTAACAGTATGTATTTTAGTAAACTGCATACTAAATATTACAAACTGGTTTTTTTTTTTTTGGTACACAACACAAACTTTTTATTCACTCACTATCCTTTTGCCATACTGTATACTCATGAATTTATTGTTTATTTTCTGAATTCTTCCACTAAAATTGAGGTCTATGGGAAATATATCTTTGTTAATTTTGTTTCATATCATGTTCCCGTAACTGGAAGAGTGTCTGGCAAATGGTACATAATCAATAAATTTTTGTCAAATGATTACATTATTGAATCAATACAATAAAATAAAAAGACAAACATCACAACAGAAAAATGTTCAAAATAAATAAGTATAATTTTATAGAAGATGAAAGGTACATGGCATATAAATCAATAGCTGAAAAGGTGCTTAAATCCATTAACAATAACATAAATGGGAATTAGGATTACAATGATATAGCACTTTACTCTCGCTAGAGTTGTTTAAGTAGCTTATTACAAATGCTGATGAGGAGGTATGTTAATAGAAATTCTATAAACTGCTCACTGCAATATGAATGACTGCAACTCTTTGGAAGATAATTGGGTACATTCTGGAAAAGTTGAACAGTCATATATTTTTAAAATGAGCAATTCCATTTTCAAGGCTTGTACCTTAGAAAATCTCTTGTAAAAGCACAATAAACCAAAGTACCAATATAGTCATAACAATGTTGATCATAAAAACAAAACCATAAAGGAAAAAATTACAAATGTCCATTTAAAAAGAATAGATGAGTGAATTTTGTTATTTCCACAGAATGGAATACTAAGACAACTCCCACAATTATTGAATTGCAACTAAACACAACATAAATTGATAATGCAAACAAATCACAGAGAGAGAAATAAATATTGGAAGCCTGTTGTATTAGACTTCTCCAGAGGAACTGAAACAGTAGGATGAAGATAGGTAGGTAGGTAGATAGATATAGACAGATGATAGATGGATAGGTAGATAGATGATAGACAGATACATACATACGTAGATAATAAGCAATTAGCTTGTGTGATCATGGAGACTGACAGTTCTAAAAGCAGTAGAGACAAAGTCCTAGTTTACGCCTTAAGGACAGATGCTGATGTGGAGATAGAAGGAGCTGATGTTCCAGTTTGATGTCTCAGCAGAATTCTTGCTTTCTTAAGGAGGGCCAGTCTTGTTTTTTCAGGCCTTCAGCTTAATTGGACAAGGCCAACACACAATGAGAGAGCAATCTGATTACTCAGTTAATGTCATCCAAAACCACTCTCACAGCAACACCTAAGACAATGTTTGACCGGGTATCTGAGAACCCCTTATCCAGTCAAATGGACACATGAAATTAGCCATCACATCTGGATATAGGAGACTCCTTTTTTAGGAAACTCAAAATTTTAACCATTAAACAACTTAGAAAAATATTTATGTGTGGCCAAACTGTAAAAGTAAAACCACTGAAAAAGTTAGACCAACAAATAATGGAATAATGCCTATACCCATCTGAAAGAAGTAAATTTTGAATCGCGTTCAGGGGCTGGTGGTGGAAAAGGTGACGTGAGGGGAAAATGTACTTCTTAGCATCCATAACTTTATGTCAACTTTTCAAGGATGGCATTGGTACAGAGGCAGATAAGAAATGGTATGAAACACCAGGAAGTACCTGGAAGCACTACATTACACACACACACACACACACACACACACACACGTATGTAATAAGTGTACACAAACAGACACAGAAATATCTCTGCAAACCCTCATAAATTTAACACTTATCTAATGTTCCTTGGGAAACAAAGAAAATATAAGACCACAACTATTTGCTCAGTTAGTTCTGCATCTATCAAAGCTACGAACAAATAAATATAATTTAGTAAATGTTAGGAGGAAAATAAAAACTGGTACATAAAATCATATTCAGAAGTCTAGTAATGAAATCACAGTTTGGGAGGTATTTGTCAGTAATATGGAAAAGTACAAAATGTTAGCTTCTGTCACTTAAGTAATTGGGTAAAAGAGTATTTTGCTTTGTTTTTTTAAGAGAGAGGAACAGTGAGAGAGAAAGAGATGCAAATTTTATTTCGTTTTTCATGTGGCTTTTCTTTCTCTAAGACTTCGCTGCATACATGGTGCTGTGGTTTGAACCCGCATACTCTCATATGCCAGGGAAGCCCCGTACCTGCTGAGCCACTGCCCTGCCCCTGTACTATATTTTTTAAAAAGATATTTGTCTTAAAAAAATTATACAGCTTGACATGTTGGTGCATGCCTGTAATCTTAGCAACTCTGGAGGCTGAGGGAGAAAGATCACAAATTCAAAGCCAGCCTCTGCAAATTAACAAGACTCGAACGGCTTAGTGAGACACTCTCAAAATAAAAAAATAAAAAGGACTGGGGATTTGCCTCAGTGATTAAGCACCTCTGGGTTCAATACTCAATACCCCTCTAGAAGAAAAGAAAGAAAACAGAAAAAGTATTATAGTATTCAATTTTTTCTTCAAATCCTAAGAAATAATGTTATTTATAATATATTAATATAGATATAAATATTAAGTACTAAGCCCAGTATGAATGCTGTTAAAAAAAAAACCTGAAGACCTGAATGCAGTTTTAATTTCCAGGAGTCACAATTTTAAATATGTAGGAGTGACAAAGGTTTTACCATTGATTAGTTAATGGCTTTGATCCCAGACTACATTTGGGTATAAAACAATTCCTATAACCTCTATTGATTTGGTGTTCACTGTCAAAGTATTTCCATAAGTCATGGATTGGATATTTAAAGTGTATAAGAATATAATGTCATAAAATAAGGAAAGAGAAATAACAGAACTAAAGGGAAATAAATATAACCTAAGGACAAAAGAAAGCATTTTCTTATGAGCCATCTGCTTGTACGTTTTCTTGTACAGAGGGAGACTCTAAAACCTATTGGGAATTTTCGGTGAGTAACCAGCGTGTTTTGATCTTGTTCTTTGTTGATCCAATAACAAAAAGCTTTTCAGCAGGAACTGTCCTTATTTTCACCTATTCTGTGAGTTATTAACGTTTTTGATAACTTGTTCACCACTTAAAATGTAGAAACATGTACTTGGCCTTAGCGTATTCTATGCCAAAAATAACCCACAGTTTCATGTGAAGTACAATGAAAAGCAAAAATCAAAGAAAATTCTTAAATCAATGATGCATGTATGTGAAGACACAAATGTATATATTGTCATGCTGCATCAGAAAGCATTTGCTGGGTGCTTACATAAGTCACACCATATTAAGGAGAATGTACTAGAGATGACAATAGTGATCCAAAATGAGATGGGATTTTTGCACCTACTTATATGTAATAGTTTTTAAAACTTTAGTGTTAGCATATTCCAGGTGATAGTTCATTTTGTCTTAAGGTGGAGGTATCCTCTTCCTCATTATATAGCAGAGGAAACAGAGACAATAGGGTAAGACAATATTCTGTGTTGGGCAGTGTATTTTAGTGTAATTTCAATCAGCTTCTTCTGGCTCTGGAACCTGAATTATGAACCATGATGCATGGTATTTCTTTTTATTAAGACATTTGAAAGCACGATTAAGAAAACAAGAAAAAGTATATACAAAATTCTAGCACTGCAGGTAAACATTGTCAGTGTTTTGTTCTCTGGATTCCAACAATTTATATAAAACAGAATCAAATTATAAAAACACATAACTTAAAAATTAGGATGATCATCTGGATAGATTTTGTTATCTTTCTCTGTAAACAATTCCCATACTATCAGATACAGATCATATTATTCTTTTAATAACCATCAAATGTTTAATTATATGTTTTGCTATAGTATTTTATATCATGCAGTTTGACATTAGGTTAATTCTTGTGTTTTAATTTTATAATGTTTTCATAGCTGCAGCAGTAGAAGACAATCATGAAAAATTATTTCCTACAATATTGTTGTTTTCTTATAATGCCCAAATTGACTAATTTTTCATATAGTTGGAGACATCCAAGGGTTCCTTCTAACAAGCAATTCCTAGATATGTTGCAGAACTACATTGCCAGTCTTTCTTCTCATCTTTATATTCTTATGCTATCTAGAGTGCAGAGATCAACATCTATGAAGAAAATATTCTATGTATTGTTGGTAAAGCCTTTAGATAATGCTACCAAGTATTAAATAAGTCCCCATGTTAGGTGACATTTTAATTATATTATGTGGAAAGATAATGATACAATGAGTTTAAGAATAGGTCACTGCTGATAGAGACTACATCCCTTATAAAAGATAATGTAGTTCTTTGCATGCATAACATATCCATTAAATACTTGTTGAACTAGAAAATAAACTAAAATATTTGTGACCATGCAAAAATTTAAAAGAAGCAATATTAAACATTAGCAATATTTATTACAAGAAAAATGGACTCTTTTTCTTAGTTGTGTCAAATATCAAGTCAGGTAATTTAGACATTTTTATTGGTTCTTTTTAGGTACACATGACATAAGATTATACAATGACATAATTAGGAAAGCATGAAGTTTAACTTGCTCTAATTCAGTCTCCAGTCTCCTCCCCTCACCTCTCTTCCTACCACTCCCTGTTCTTTTCAATATCCCTGAAAATAGAATATTCATTGACATAATTGTAAAAGCTTGGAGTGTACCTTATTTTAACTCAGTTTCCAGAATTTCCTCTTCCTCTCCCTTCCTTCCAATCCCTGTTATTTTTAGATATATTGACAACAGGATAAACTTTGATATTTTTAAAAGCATGCATTATAACTTATTGTATTTCAGTCCCCAGTATTCCCCTCCCGTGCTCTCTTCCCTCTACTGAACTTTCTGTACCGTACTAACAGGTTTTTTTTATTTAGTGACTTTTCAACATAGGTGTTGATGAGATTCACTATGATATGTTCATATCTGAACATAGGACAGTTAAGTCTGATTCATTCTGCAAACTTTCTATATCTCATTCCTCCTTCTTCTGTTTCCTACTCCTCTGTCTAATCCTCTGTTCTTTTCCTTTTTTTTTTGGGTTATCTTCACATATCAGATAGAACATTGACCTTTGGTTTTTGGAGACTGGGTTATTTCGCTTAGCATGATATCCTCCAGTTCCACCTTTAAGCTACAAAAATGAAAAGCCATGAACATATTTTGAATTGATTATACCAGTTGTAATATTCAGAATAAATTCACTAAACAATTTCCTAAAAGCAGAACTTATTAAAATTGTGAAATATCTGACCATTTGGGATCCAATCAGCATTAAAAGAATACATTTTAAAAGGCACTGAGAAAGAACACACAATTAAGGTTTGTTGAGAACATGAAGGAACATGTAAGATGGCAGAGTTAAGATGATTACAAGAAGGATGGTGAATCTTGCCGGTGGTACCTAAGTAACCAAGGAACCCTGAAGTGAATTAAAGTTATTTTCCCTCTTTCTGATCCCAGCACATTTGTCAGTGCATGCACTTTGATATTACTTGGCTCCTTTAACTTTAAAGATGGGGACTTTTCATCATTCCAACATTTCATTTCCAAGGCCCTACAATATACATTATAAATTAAAGTTATTAATGAAAGAAACCCTTTTGAAAATCAGATCTTGTTTAAATGTTTCCTGATTAGTAGTGGCAATCATGGTTGCTCATTCTTTTGCTGGTGATTAATATTATAAACGTCCAACAAACACAGTATCCAAATACCTCAAATCAATGCCTTCTCTATTTTTGCTAATTTTAGTCATTAAACCATTATCAACACAAAAACACATATCAGAAAACAGGAGTCCTACTTGATATTTCCCTCTTCCTCTCAGGCCCTACGTTACAAAGATCAGCCTACTTGCTAAAATATCACAAATTTATATGCATTTCAGAATTGCTTTTTCATGTGTCACTCTAGGTTAAGAATGTTTTGGGTAATGGTAAAGGCGTACAGAGCAGCCAAGAAGACATCCATCATAAACCTAGTACAGGTGTCCAGAAGATGAAGAAAGTAATTATTTCTATTACCACAATCACTGTGCTAGTAAAAGTTACTAATTTTCATCCACTGGTCACCTGAAATAGGTTTATTGATGACATCCTCCTGGCCACTCTGTGTACCTGTACCATTACCCAAAACATTCTCAATCTCGAGAGACACATTGAGAACACATTCTGATTGTGCAAACTCTGTCCGTTCACTTGTAGCTTTTCAAAAGTATGATTGTGCTAGGATTCGGTATAAACAGCCAATGTGAAAGGCAAAGCTCTTTATCTAACCCTTAAACTGAATCCTCTAGTTCTTTCTTGTGCTTTGGGTATACACGCCTGCTTGCAGTTCCTTCTAGCACTTCCTCACTCTGAATCTCTTTCTTTTCTGATAAGTAGCCACACAGGCATAGCATCTATATAGTTCCTATTCTGGCCTGATCTTTCAGAGGAGAATTTTTTGATCCTTTGGTGTATGTAAGTCCATCCTCTTAGAAATAACTTACATCCCTATTTACTTTTTTCCTGTTGATGAAACTTTCCACATCTTTAGTTATATAATTTTTATATAATGTGTTAGTTGGAAATGTTTTGCCTGTTTAAAATGGAATGCCTTCTGGAAAGGAGTAAAATATGAGGAAATTTACAGTTTTCTTAACAAGAATCGAAAAGTCATTTGGCCTAAGTATGATTTCATAAATCAATGATGTCAAGGCTTTGGATAGGCACTTCTGCAATTCTCTTGTCTGTTTTCAGCAATTTGTAAAATGGTACCGCAAGTACAAATGCTATGGTCACATGTCAGTTAGTTATATGGTAGGAGGAGAAGGATAGCTTTCTAACTATAGATTTTCATCTTAGTGAGAACTGTGAATCTCAGGGCTCCTTCTCTGTCTTCTTGGTAGAAACTGGTCACTTATGAATCCATGGCCAGATCAATGGTAAAGAGGCATGAGAATGCCATGGTTGGTCTAATACCCCACATAATATCACCATTGTAAGTAGTTCCCAAAATAATTACCTGGTTTTACATAACTCTCTTGTCTCACCACAAATGCAAAAATTTCACATTAGAAATTTCATAGAAGGAGAAGGGACTCATTTAAGAAAAAATTGTGTGAGATAATTGCGTAAGACATTAAATGTGAGAAGGTGGCCATGGCTAAAGAAGCAAAAATGAAAGAAGAGACCTTGATATAATTTAATTCCAACTCCCAGTTCAGTAATTCATTCTAAAACATTCACAACTGTCAATCATTTATTCTCCACTTTAAAATTTCCCCAAATTTTGGCATGTTATTATTTATGTCTAACACTTATTTTGATTTTTAGTATGAATTAATTTTCTTAAAGTTATTCCTTATTCTTTTTTTTTTTTTTAAAGAGCGAGGAACAGTGAGAGAGACAGAGAAAGAGAGAAAAAACTTTATTTAGTTTTTCACATGGCCTTCTTTGCTCCAACACTCAGCTGTGTACGTGGTGCCGGGGTTTGAACCCGGGTCCTCCTGCTTGCCAGGCAAGTGCCGAACCCGCTGAGCCACTGCTCCAGCCCCTATTCCTTAATATTATACTCGATATTTCCCTAAGACATAATGGAATTTTAACATATATCCCTTAACTACTTCTCATGTGATTTGCTTTGTAGAAAGCTTCTCTTCTTTCCGGTGCATTTTTAGAGGGCTATGAAATACTCTAGTAAATTATTGACCATCCAAAAACGAGAGTCCATAATACACAAACAGGAAGGAATCACTTCTTTTATATTGGAACTTTTGTAGGATGAAGCCATGGTCCTATATATACATTAGTTCTACTCCTTTGATTTTAATAGATGTTACAGACTATTAACTTATATTGAGCTTGCATCTAATTAAACACCTAGCCATCTTTTACATAAACACATATAAGCCAGATCTAAGGACTACTTTACTGTTTATAAGTGTATACATACGGATGTAATTTTTAGCTAAACTCTTAGCTATCTTTTAAAATAGCCTGCTATGCCAATTTTCTCATTACTAGCATTTTGCTATTTCTTGGATTTTTTATACTCTCATAACCTATTTTGGAGAGAAAAATTCATCATAGAATGTGTCTATAATCCAGTTTTTCTTTCTTTTTTTTTATTGTCCACAGAACATTTTTTTCTCCCCTCCCCAAGCTTGTTCCCCACCCAACACATATGTATTTGTTCCCTTAGATTAGGAGTTGCTGTGCCTTTGCTGGGTCTAATACGTGAGTTTGACAACCTTTCACCCAAGCCTGGGTTTTGCTCCAGCTTCCATAAATGAGGGGAAAGCATTCGACCCTTTACTATCTGGGTTTGGCTAACCACTCAGCATGATTTCTTCCATTGCTCTCCATTTACTTTCAAAGCTACGATATTATTATTTCTAATTGCTGAGTACAATATATAATGTTATTCCAAAAAAGTTTTAAATTCATACATGCTAATCCCTAACAGTCCTCCCATATTTTACATTCATACATAGTATTAGGTATACTTGGTCACTTGCTTTGCTGAAATGAAGATATCCTTTACTCCAATCCTAGTTATACAAGATTAGTAAAGTTAATGTGGATGTAAAAAAATAAGATGTGGCTTGACTTGATGTTAATACATTCCTGTTAGAAATTTGCTTTACTAATTCTTTCAGAGACTGGTGTTATATTCCCTTAGCTACAGCAATTCACAGAACCCTTTTGAGTTTAATAGAGAGACAGGGGATAGGAAGGCACATTTTCTATCACAGTTTTCTGCAGCAGTTCTGAAACATTACCCTTCTTGAAAATTATTGATAATGGCTTCTCAATGACATAAGCAAATTCTTTCAATTATAAGGTTTAATTTGTCTGAGTCTGGAGATTCTACATCATTGGGAAATAACTAGGAATATTTGCTTCAACCCTTATAAAAGAAGCCCAAGAACGGTGGCAACATATTTTTTTCATAACAAAAGAAGCATTTCTTTCTTCCTAATAAACTTTTCACTGGTATCTAAAAATAATATGTCCTATCTCTTCTTATCTCATAGCCCAATAAATATATACTGGCTTAGACTGTCACACTTCCATAATTATCCGAGGCACTGTAGAAACAGTGACGCTTTGTATGCTGTTACACTATGAACTTTTTGAAATTTTTCTTTAATTCTGAATTAAGGAAATATAGAAAATATATCCAAATAGGGTAGCAACTTAATAAAATAGTTTGAAAAAAATAAAAAATAAAATATTGTTCACCTGGTTCTGACCAAATGTGATCACTGCTGAAACAATGCATCTCTGAAAGCCTACCTTAGTATCCAATCATTACTAGCACTTCTAGAACACTAGAAAAATACAGAAAGATGCTGCCATGAATTAAGGGGACAATGTGTGAAAGCACATCAGAATTCGTTGCTCTGTTGGTAAAGAGCAATAATGGATTTGAGGATGATAATTAAGCTTCAAAGACAGGAGAGAAGGAAAACAGACTAGACTAGGTATGGAGACTGTGGGGTTTTTTTTTTTTTAACTCTGCCATTGAAGAC
Source organism: Aplodontia rufa (assembly GCA_004027875.1). Classification (NCBI taxonomy): domain Eukaryota; kingdom Metazoa; phylum Chordata; class Mammalia; order Rodentia; family Aplodontiidae; genus Aplodontia; species Aplodontia rufa. The sequence goes on along the minus strand of PVKS010013111.1, from coordinate 39,474 downwards.
TAAAGAAAAATATATTGCTTCATCATCATGTGAGAAGTCTACACAAAACATTCTAAGCTTCCTGCCACATCTAAAATTTGATAATTTTAATTCCTCAACTATCTTCACATTGACTTTATTGATCTGCTTATTGGATTTCATTGCCTCTTAAAATAAAAATCACTGGTTAAATATGATAAATAAAATATAAATACATCCTGTTCCTGACTTCTTTCCCCCTGTATTTGAACATTACATATCTGAAGTGATAAACTCAATTTAATCTATGGTATACAACACATTCTTGCAATGACTAATCTTTATCAACCACCAAAGTTTGTTATGCTAACTTTGAAAGAGTTGTTGATAGTCTGGTTATTTCATCCAATTGTAACAAAGAGAATTTAATGAGTGTTTGAAGTGTGTGATTATATTATTTGATAATTACACATTTTCCAAGATAAGGATTAAACACAAATCGAAAGGAGTCAACATTTCCTTATGAATGGAAGTGATTATATGTAATCAACAAACTTTGAAGTTTTTTACACCAAATACTGAATAATCAGCTCTGCTGTTTTGTTATTAGATGGGCTGCACTTTTGTAGCTTTTGAAATTCTTGCTGTTTGCATAGTTGAAGATAGAGAGGAGAGTTTGTGTTCCCACTAACATTGCATGGATTGTTTGCTCTAGACTGATAGTTTGTGACACTTTATCTCCCTGGCAGTTGGACTTTTTACCTGGCTTATATGGAATGGTTTCATTAGAACTGAATTGATTTTGCAATTGAAAAATTCGATGCTAATATGTCTCTTTTAAACTGTTTTCTACATGTTTCTGCTTTCTCCTGATACTGATACCATATTTAAAGGACATAGTGTTCAAAAGTAAAACCCAGGTATGGTGTTGTATTGATTCCTTACTAAAGGCAAAGATATTTCTTGCATCACAACTTGCCAAATTTTACCTTATAAAAATTATTAAAAGTTTTAAACGTTTCTGTAATTCCTTTTATATGTCAAATAATGGCTTCACAAAATGGGAGATCATCTTGCATCTACACTCTAAATATACTTCATGAATAATTTAAGGAACTTCAGTTTAATTAATATTTTTCATAAATAACCATAAAGGTTGTACCTATGTAGCTACCTCTTATATCTGAATATTCCTTTTCTTTGTATGGTATATGTCTGTGTATTTATTTGTGGTTCCTGGACTTTTCCATCATGGTTTTCAGCATTTAGACAATTTTTTGGCTCCTTTCTTTATGAAAAATGTTTTTTAAGTCAAAATTACAACTTGATATGTGTAGTAGTTCTTTTATCAAACTTAATATACCTACTGCCCTATTGTAAGAAAAATACAGCATGTTTGACTTTCCATAAGAAAACCCCAAGACTTAATGAGCTAAAGAAAGTCCTAAGTGAAATTCACTGGCCTATTATTTTGTTGTCCATGGGATTTAATAACCATGTGCAAAGCATTGTTCAGTGAACTAGAGGGTGGCCCCTCAGGTGAAATCTTAAATGTACCAGCAAAGCAGGATGGGAACCTCCTCTCTCTATTCAGTCTTAATCTCTTTCTTTCATGAGCACTAAATTCATAGCTTCAAGTTGATTAAATTAAAAATTCAATTAAATACATATTTTAAGTGGACACAGTTGCTTTGAATGGAACAGCATCTTTTCAATACAATTGTTTTCAGAAGTAATATTCATCAGACTCAGTCATTTCTATTTTCTATAAGAAATTATTTAGCATATTTTAAATTAGAAAATTTAATATGCACTCCAAAGATCAAAGGACTGATACCTAAAAGCTGAATAAGAATATCTTCATGTAATTTTCTATTATTCTGTTACACTGAGGATAAAAGACTATCCAGAATGTTGTGTCCAAAGAAATATCCTTTTATCATTTTGATATCTTTAAGCTTCACCCGTGCACTAATCACTCTGTAATGGTTGGCCCTTGTTATTTATTTTAAATCAAAGAGCATAATAAGCAGTTCTTCCACAAAAAATTTTATTATAGGAAAACACCCTGTACTTCTAACATTAAAAATTGTAATTAAAAATAGCTGAGAATTATCTTTAATAAAGGTATCATATTATGAGGCAGATAGACTTATGTGTGGGAGGAAAAATACTCTGAAATTCTTTAAGAAATCTTATATCTTAAAATTTCAGCATCTGAGAAGTAAATGAACTTTTAATAAAATATTACATTTGAGATTATATGTGAGAGCTGTTTTTCAAAATCATAAATTAAGAGTAATATTTCCATAATAAAATACACAGTGAACTCACAAAAGTGTTAGCTTTGAACTTGTTTTAGGAATTATTCACAGAGCTGTATAACACAAGGCAAACTAAAGTTTCAGATGCGTGAATGGATAAGAGAACTCTGAATAAATCCTCAACCAATTCCTTTCACTCAGGAGGCAGAAAACTCCCACTTTCTAGATTATACACCGAAATACATAGAATTTACTCATTGAGACGATCATAAATTATACCTAGGTTTTGAACTTTTTAAGGACATGAGCTTTCTATTGCATTTGAACTCCTAGCACTTAGTTTACAGCTCAGGATTTGCTATGTGGTCAGTATTTGTTCACTATTGTTTTGCTGAATTCTTTACTGATTTTATAATCCTGAAAAAGCTGAAAGAAAGAGGAGGTATGCATTAAATTCCTTTGAGCTTGTAGCAGGTTTTATTAGCTACATAAAGCTATTTAAGACTTGGCTATTGACCAATGTATATTTCTGCATACATTATACTTCTTGAGGGTCACAACTTTTTATTATATTTCTGAACAACCTTGAGGGAGTCCCTCTTCTAAATTTTTAGTTACAGACATTTAGATATCTTGTGCATAAATTTTCAGTGGTTTAAAATTCAGGCAAGAGCTTGTCTTAGAAAAAGAGAGAGGGCTGCAAGTCAGAGAGTGTATTATCCATCTACAAATTAACTTTTTCCTTTTCCAGTATTGGACACTCTAAGAAAAAATGAATTTTTACATTTTCTTACTTCCTGCAAGTCACAATAAATATGTAATTTTACCTAAGAAGAAAGGACCACTAGAAAGATTTCTCAGTCATAACACATTTGTAAAAGTTTAAGAGGATTTTATAATTATTCATTACATTTTTTATGTTTATGTGGACTGTATATAGAATACAGAATCATTCCAACAACTAATTTATTGAAAAATAATCTTAAAATAATTTCAAAATGCTATTTCTTAAAGTAATTTTTTAATATTCTCTTATTCCATTGCTTCTACTTTGAGGTTATAAAATCAATGTAGAATTCCTTTTCCATCCTCTAGCTATTTCCTTTCACATATTGTCAGGGAAATAGATGATTTCTTGTTCCTTTAAAAGTAATATTTTGTGGCTGGAGCGGTGGTTCAGCGGTCACAGTGCATGCCCGGTATGCGCAAGTACATGGGTTCAAACCCCAGCACACATGTACACAACAAAGTGTCAGAGCAATGAAAGCCATGTGAAAAACTCAATAAAAATTGATTCTCTCTGTCTCTCCCTCTGTCTCTCACTGTCCTTCTCTCTCTAAAAAATAAAATTTAAAAAATAATATTAACAGTAGTGTTCTATCATAACTCAAAATTTTTATAGATATTCTTGATTATGTAAGAAAAATAAAATGTGATTTTTTTCTAGTTTTCTTAAATAATTTTAGCATTTAAGACTATTTGGTTATGAAATCCTATACATCCTGTGAATATGGCATAACAATAGTTATGCTTTTTTTGAAATAATTATACATCACATTTTACTAATGAAAATAAATGTTTCATGCATATTACAAAAGCAATTTTATAAAATGTACACATATACAAAGAATCTCTCTTCTCCTCACCTCTCCTCCTTTCTTCCTCCCTTTCTTCCCCTCCTTTTCAAGACTTAATTTCATCACAAAATGCAAACTAATAATTATTACAATTCAAGTTTGTGAAATTTCTCTGTGCATCTTTCTCTTAATGGGCACTAACAGTAAATATTCATTGATTAAAACCTTACAAAGTATTTCAAATTCTTTTTAACACTTAAGTACATTTTCAATAAACAACAAATAAAGAAATTAATGAATATAGTAAAATTACGTGAAAAGTATTTAGCTATACATGTACAATAAAAAGTATCTTAAAATACAAAATGTGTACTTATGCATATATAATCCAGTTCTTTTGGACATTGGAAAGATAGATTCAACCAATGGATGTCAGGTTGTGTAGGAGAATATTTTTAATGAGTATAGCGGTAACAATTTCCACACTATAAATCAGAATTGTATAATGATAAATTTTAGTGACAATTTCTTAGACCTTAATGGGCAGTATGATTTTTTTAAATGCCAATTTGAATTTCTCCATATGTATGTTGAGTGAGAAATATGTGAAATTTCCCCAAAGAATTATTTAGGTTTAGTAGGGAATTTCTTTTATGAATCCTATCCTCAAAGCGCAAAGAAAAGATGATTCTGGGCCACTTTTCTGGAAACAGCAAAAGTATTTTCAGTCCTTAGTAGAGACTCTGTTTGAGTGTTTACTAAAATATGAGCTTGATCCCAGAGCAAGATCCTTGAATAATGCACATATGTGTTTTTATGTTAGATTGTTTTTACTTGTTTGATGATTTGATTCCATCTGTCTTATTGTTGTGCAGAATTTTAGATATTATTGGGGTGAGTAAGTCTATATTAGACTGTCTTACTCCCAACTATTATCTTTAAAATTATACATATTTTCTTAGAGATTTTCTAGCAGCTGTAGTTTGTTTATTTGTTTTCTTGATTTTTCACTTAAAAGTATATACGCTTAGACCAGGAAGAATTCCTAGTTTACATCTTCACAAATGCCTTCAGGTAACAGGGAAGGACAATGAGTCTGGAAAAGTCAGTTAATTTTAAGGATGATATAGGAACATTGTTAAATACCTTGAAGTATAACAACAGTTACATCTCAGTTTAATTTTTTCCCCACAAAGCCAAAAATATGTCCTAAACTTTCTGGTATACCCAAAATGTATCTTTTATGAAAGGCCAAAATAAAAATTACATTTAAGAGCCCTACTCAAGACCAATAAGAGGAATCACACCTGGAGCAGCCCCACCTATCTGACACCATGTGTTCTGGACAGTGTCTATTTGAGTACCAGTGGAAAGTGCTCAGGACATGACCGGTAGGATCCTGTTTGGAGCAGCCCCTGCTCAGAACCACCCAACGGTGGTTGCCTGCCTGGAGCATCATCACCTACCTGATGCCTTGCATTCTGGTAGATTCAAATTTTCAACCTTGAGCCTAGAACCAAAAGGTACAGCAAAAGGTACATGAGGACACAGGCAGAAACAGCATCCAGAAGAAGGTGAGCATCAAAGAGTTGGTGGCTGATTTGACTCTTGGACTTGCAAGGAAAAACCACCTGGAGAACCGTCCCCTCAGGAAATCTCAATTCAGAGACCCAAAAGAAGGTCTTCAAAAATGAAGAATCAAGCAAGGTGGGTGACCTCAAAGCCAAAACTCCCCTAAAAAGCATGCCACGGATAGGGAATAAGATGAAAACCTTGAAAATGTTATCAATGATCTGATTACTAAAAGGAGCAATGAGCTAAAAGACAATATAATAAAGGGACTAAATGAGAAAGCTCAAGAGATGAAATATTTAATCATTAAAGAAATAGACATACTCAAAAAGGACATAAGACAGCTAAAATCTGCAGTCAATGACATGAAAGGAACCATGGAAGAATTTAATAATAGACTAATATCTATGGAAAACAGAACCTCAGCTCTGAAAGAAAGAATTTCTGACATGGAGGACAGGCTGAGCAAGCTAGAGTGTATGGAAGACAAAAAAAATCACAGAATATTAAAAAAAGTCTGGAATGAAATGTGAAGAAGCAATCTAACAGCAATTGGGATACAGGAAGAAATTGAAACACAAATGAATGGGATAAGGAACATTTTCAAGGAAATTGCTAAAAGAAATTTTGCCCACATAAAAATAGAGTCAGATATGCTCATCCAGGAAGTTTATAGGACACCCAATAGGCCTAATCATATGAGAAGCTCACCAAGACACATCATATTCAAAATGTACAACAGGGAAATCAAAGAAAGAATATTGAAAGCATCAAGGGAGAAACGCCAAATCACATTTAGAGGCAAACCAATCAGAATCACATCTGACTTTTTAGTTCAGACTCTGGAAGCTAGAAGATCATGGAAGGAGATCTTTCAACACCTGAATGAGTGCAACATGTAGTCAAGAATACTATACCCGGCAAAACTCAGTTTCAAATTTGAGGGGGAAAAAAGAACTTTTCATGATAAGAACTAACTTGCATCATTCATGAACAGATAGCCAGCATTACAAAGAATCCTCAAAGATAAACTCCAGATAAATGAACAGGTTAACATTCCTCAAAATGCACAGAGAAAATTCAGTAAAGGTACATGCTATCAATAGACAATTAAGACAGCACAGAATTTACTGGTAGAACACAATAAATTATGAACCACAACCATATAGCAATTCTAACACTGAATGTGAATGGTCTCAACAAACCAATCAAAAGATACAGATTAGCACATTGGATCAAAGAACAAAATCCAACAATATGCTGCTTATGGAAACCCACCTTACAGCTAAAGATACCCACAGATTAAGGGTGAAAGGATGGAAAAAAATCTACCAGGCATACAGCCCAAGAAAGCAAGCTGGAGTTTCAATTCTTATATCCAACAAAGTGGATTTCAAGCATAAATTAGTCAAAAGAGATAAAGAAGGCTAGTACATCCTAGTAAAGGGAACAATACAACAGGAAAAGATAACCATAGTAAATATATACTCTCCCTACACCAATGTCCCCAAGTATCTGGAAAAATTCCTCCAAGATATAAAACCACTTGTGGACCTTAACACAATAGTACTGGGAGACTTTCATTCTCCTATATCATCAATAGACAGAGCATCAAAGCAAAGAAACAATACAGAGATCTCCAGTATAAACAATACCATAAATCACAAAGACTTGATAGACATCTACAGAATATTCCACCCCAAATTGGCAGAGTATACTTTCTTCTCAGCAGCACATGCAGCCTTTCCAAAATAGATCATATTCTAGTTCACAAAGGGAATCTCAGCAAATATAAAAAAAAGTAGAAATTATTCCATGTATTCTAACAGGCCATGATTCCATGACCCTAATAATTAATAGCAAAAACCACAGCACAAAATATACATATATGTGGAGATTGAATAACAACCTATTAAAAGAAGATGGATCCAAGGGACATGAGAACAGTAATTAAGGAATTCTTGGAACAGAATGAGAATGAAGACACAACATATCAAAATCTGTAAGACAGCATAAAAGCATTCTTAAGGGGAAAATTTATTGCATTGAGTGTCCACATTAAGAATCAGGAGAGATTCTTCACAAATAAGGTTATGCTCCAACTCAAATCTCTACAAAAGGAAGAACAGTCTAATCCAAAATTCAGCAGAAAACAGGAAATATTTAAGATCAATGCTGAAATCAATGAAATTGAGAACAACAACAAAAAAGAACTGATGAAAGAAAGAGTTGGTTCTTCAAAGCAATAAATAAAATTGACATTTGTGGAGGCTGGACCTAAATTCAGGCTTGGGAGTAAAGTAGACAAACTCATGTATTAGATCCATAGAACAAAAGTGCAAAATGTTAATATTTATGAGATGCAGTTGCAAGATACTTCATAAGATATTTGAACAAGCTATGTTGCAAACCTGTACAAAAACATAAATGTTTAACACTATTGTCAAATATTTTGAATAACAAGGAATGATAGTAAGGGAGAAGAAGGGGAAATGTTGGTACTGAGATAAACCATTCCAAACAGTTATAAATGTCACTGTATATACTATAGCCATATGTATAAAAATGTTCTTCAGAGTTATAAGAATCATGTCACTGTATTTGGGGTTTTTTAAGGGACAATTTAGGACCCAGAAGAAAGGCAAGGGATCAGGGGACAGGAAGAGGGAGGTAGAGAGGTATGGGGGGATATTGGACTAATTGTTTTATTGATTTGTGTGCATCTATGAATATGTGACAACTAATCCCAGCATTATGTAAAACTATAATACACTAGGGAAAAATAAATTGAGAAAAAAGAAAACATCTAAAGATGACATAAAAGCAAAAATAAATAAATAAATAATGCTGCTATGAAAAAAAATTATATTTAAATCAAGGACCTCTCCCTTTCCTTCCCTGCTGTTTTTACTGTATATCAAATTCTTAAAAATTGAGTTCTGGGGGCAGAAATTCAGCTGAAGGTGGTTGTTTCTCTGTGGTTATTTCATGCCTTTTGTTCTCTCTTAAGTGGTTTTTCAGTAAATGCAAAAAATTAATTAGCAATGTATTATTTTAAAAAACAATACTTACTTGTGCCCTCTTTCTGTGCCTGGAAATGAACTTTTTGAATTAATAAAACTTACCAGGTTTATCTTTGAAAAAAAATGATATTACAATAGACATGAGATATCAATTTTTAATAAATAGAATTTATTTTATTGAGCAGTTTTAGGTTTTGAAAAAGTGGAGTACCAACAACAGAGACCATATATTCACTCTCTTCTCCATTTCACTTCCATGTGTAGTTTCCTCTTATGAACATCTTGCATTCTTTGGAACGTTTGTTATAATTGATGAATCAATGCTGATTCGTTACTATTAGTAAAGTCAACTGTTTACCCTAGAGTTGACTCTATGTTAAATGGTGTTATGGATTTTCCCAGGGATAAAATGTCATATGTCAACTATTCTAATACAAAAAATAATTTAACCACCCTAATCCTAATCATTTCCTGTGTTCCACACTCCTTTCAACCCTTGATAATCATTGATATTTTTACTATCTCCGTTGTTTTACCATTTTAGATTTTATTTAGTTGCTATCATATGGCATGGAGCCTTTTCAAAGGGACTTCTTTTAATTAGCCATTTGAATTATTTCAATTTTATAGACATGATGCAGTTTATTTATCCTGTCATTCATTACAGACATCTGGGTTTCTTCTCATTTTGTCCTCAGTAAAGTTGCCACAATCATTTGTGTGGCAGCTTTGCACATAAGTTTTCTACTCTTTGAGGTAAATACATAGGAATGCGATAGTCAGGAAAGACTGTTTAGGTTTAAGGACTGCCAATTGTTTTTCAAAGTGGCTCTGTAATTTTCCCTTCCCTCCAGCAATGAATGAGGGATCTGTTCCTGTACACATCTTCACCAGCACTTGGTGTGTTAGTGTTTTGGATTTTCTTCATTCTAGTTGGTATACAGTGATATATCTTGTTTTATTTTGTAATTCCCTAAAGATCTAGAATGTTAAGCCTCTTTTCATTTTTATTTACTGTCTCTATATATTCATTAGTTGGCATATTTTTTCGGGTACCTCAATAAAAGCACACTTGATGAATAAAGAACATTGATAAATTGTATGACAAAATTTTTTGCTTAAAGACACTAATATGATAATTGGAAATAACAAGCCCCAGACTGGGAGAAAAAAATTGTAAATATATCTAAGAAAGGACTTGTATTGAAAATATGCAAAGACTCCTAACTCATAACAAAGAAACAACCTTATTAATAAGTGTGCAAAATATCTGAGCAAATAATTTTTCAACATATCAATCAGTATTCTGTACTTGAAAACATAAAATTCATTTTAGAACTCTATAAAAACTATAGACCTGTGTAAACTTGCAAATTTTTCTTTTGCCCTTATCTTTCTTCACTGCAAAAGAATGTGTTTAATAGATAGCATGAAAATGAAGGAGGGCATTCTCTTTTTCCTTACGCTGAGACAAACTGATGAAAATTTGAATTTTTTTTCTGTTACCATCCATTTTTTTGTAAACATAGATGTACTTCATGAACTTGATTTTAACAAAAAATGAACAACAGTGACTTGTAATGATCAGTGTAATTTCTATTATTGTTTCTTGTTGCTGTCCATGATATTTGGGTTTTATTATTTTTTATTTGTTTGACATAGTTTTACATATTGAAGCATACAAGGATATTGACATTGTGAGATAGTGCATTAAGGTCTATCCTTCATCCTTTCCCTGAACTAATCTCCTCTATAGTTCCACCATACAATAGCTTGAAATGAACATATACATGCATATTAGTGTTTGACATTTCTGAGTTTCTCTGCCTACCTGTGTATAGTTAGACTTCTAATGGGAGATGAGTATTCCCTGTTGTACTGTTAACCCCCTTTTATGCCTTCCTCCTTTCTCTACCTCCCTCCTTTCTCCCCCCACCTTCATAGGTATGGATCCCCCACTTTATGTGAAATTTCAACTATGGTGAGTTTATTACTTAACCTCAGCTAACTCTCATGCTGACTTAGGTTTTACATTAGCTTCCACATATGAAAGAAAACATTGGACCCTTAAGTCTCTATGTTTGGGATATTTCACTCTGCATATTTTTTCCCATTTCTATCCATTTGGATTCAAAGACATGATATCATTCTAATTGCAGAGTAGAACTCCTTTGTACATATACACCACAATTTTTGAATCCATTCATCCAGTGAGGGGCATCTGGGTTGGATCCATAATTTTGTTATTGTAAATTGAGCTGCTATAAACATTAATGTAGCTGTGTCTCTGTTAAAAGATTATTTTCAACAAGATTGTTTTCAACCTTATAAAGAACGAAATGGAGCACAAGAATTAATTAGCTAGAAAATGAACTTGAAAAAAGTGAGAAAAGTGCCTAGTATATCTTATTACCATATACATAAATAGAATAAAGAGCAAAAAATACTGTTTATTTATAATTTTATAAGATAGATTTAATACATCTACCATAAAATCTATTTTCAAGTGTAGAATTCAATATTTTAATGTCTTAACAGAATTGTGTAACCATTGCCATGTAAGTTTAGATTTCATCACACAGAAATCCATACTCAGTAGCATTTGTACCTTCCCCATAAGCTCCAAGTCCCTGACAACCATCATTTGTTTCTATGAATATGCCTATTATTAAAATTTCATATTAAAGAATCATATACTATGTGGCCTTTTGTAATGGCTTTTTTTTCACTGTCTGTAACATTTTCAATGTCCATTCATATGGACTTGATTTCTTTACATTGAAGAAAATATTCCTCGGTCATGATGAGTTATTGACTTAGTAAATATGTTATGGCATCTCACACAGATTATCTACTATGCATGGACTATGTGTGTATGAGATTTCCTTCAATAATTGGCATTTCATTTAAAAGAAATGGTGATTGCTGCTGAAATGGAAATATTGTAATCAGGAGCACAGATTGCTTCAATGTGATGCAAAGTCAACTTCTCAATGTTTTAGAAGGCATTCAAGGATGTAGCTGAAAGGACACAGCTGATAAAAGGATACAGTGATCCTCCTTTTATGCAATTTAAACACAAACCCACCCCTTCCCAACCTCCCAAATGTGCATCTATGAATATATACATGACTGAGTGAAAATGAAGCTATATGTTTTCAAAGTAGTTAAGATGACCATTTTAGGAAATAAAAAATACGATGAGAGCATTATATAAGGTTTATTTATTTAAAGTGCTTTCATATATAATGACTCTTTTTAAGAATAATAAATCCCAAATGTTGAGATAATTCATATATGCGTATATTAACATAAGCAGCTCTAAGTTTTTATCATTCTTTGGGGAAAAAAAAACACTAGAGGTCTGGAGTGGTAGCTCCATGGCTACGGTGCTTGTAGAGTTTGCCTGGTATGCAAGAGGGTGAGGGTTGGAACCCCAGCACCATGTACACAAAAGCGAAGTGTCTGAGCAATGTAAGTCACATGAAAAACTAAATAAAACTGATTTTCTGTTTTTCTCTCTGTCACTGTCCCTCTCTATATATTAAAAAATAAAAATTAAAAAACCCACTAGAATAACCGATAAACTTGCTAGATCTACACTTATTGCTAGTATTCTGAAAAACCAAGATGATTCTATCATGTTACATGTATAATAATTTAATCAATCAGAAACTAATTTATTTACTTGACTAATCTTATTAAAAGTAATCAGTTAATGTATTTAATGCTTAAAGACTGTGTGTTCCCCTTATGTTAATTGTAGTTAACACAATGTATACATTAATATAATGTAGTTAACACATTGTATGTTTATATTTACATGAGAAAAAAGGAAATCACAATATATTAATGACAAATATTCCAAAGATAATTAAGTTGTTACAAAATATGCACTAAAACGTTTTTTGACTTTCACAAACAAAGTTGCTAAAAGGTATATAAATGTTCTTGGTTAGGACCCACCTAGTCAAAACTGTTCATTCCTTTAGAGGGACCTGCCTTGGATCATGTAAGGATTATGTTGGTTTGGCACCTTCAACTGCCTGAATATATTTTGTTGGTATCATAATCTGATGATTCTGGTTTATTTTAGAGAATATAATGTTGAGACGCCTTTCTGGTGCCATCTTGTACAGCACCATTGGTGATACCTGAGCTATCACATATTATGGAAATGTGCCATCCTCAATTGATAGAAAGCAGATTAGCCTTTAGAATTTACAGTGTTAGTTATAAATCATTTTAGCAATTATAGATTGTCCCCAATGATGTTGGAGTTGACTATCTCATTTTATATTTGTCTATAACTTTAGCATTACAAACAAATAAGCAATAATGTGGTCATGCAATAATGTTTCTATCAAGACCATGACAAATCAACACCTTTGTATAAAGTGAAAAATGACAAATAGAACAACTTTGCAATGTAACATTTATAACATCATTCATTTTCCATGTCACTCATGGGAGAGAGTTTTTTGTTGTTTAATCTACTGACGCATTATGGTTTGATTACAAAAACTGTTTACCTGAAAGTAGTTTTCGTAAGAAGCAAGTTCTGAACTACATAAAGGAACTAAATCACTAAGAGAAAACACTGTAAATAATGTATTAAAATCAATTTAAGACTTTACATAAATCTAAATAATTCCGAAAATAATAGAAATAACCATTGATGACAAAGCTTAATGACAAAAACTTTGATAGGATTGAGCAGAAGATACATTTAAATAGTATCTTTCAAAGTAAACCCCATTAAACCTATGGATTTAGAAAAGCATTTCTCTCAATCAACACTGACCTCTAGGCAACATATTGTTATAAACAAAAGACTAAAAACATAATGAAATCTAAATACTACAATAGATTCTGAAATCTATGTCAGAGTATTTCCTTACTTATTTATAGAATTTTGAAATTGTCATGTAAAAAAATAGAGACTGTTTAGGTTCACTTGCAAATTCCAGAATATTTTTAGTTGCAGAAATAAATATGACATTTTCAAATACTTGATAACTGCCTATGCCTATGTATCCAAAGCATGCAAATACACACAAACACACACACACACACACACACATTATTTTTTACATACTGAAAGAATCAAAATATATGAATAAATGGTTATTTTTCTGTAATTCTAATCCAAAAAGCATACTTAAGCTGTATTGTCTTATAATAATAAAGTTATTTTATTACTCTCTAGTAATAAACAGATTTAGCAGTTTTTCTATTCAACTTTATTATTGACTTTTTCTGATTGTATGAACAATTTTGTAAGTCATTACTATATATTGGAAAACTACATCTCCAAAATTCTTCACTTTGTATGTATTCAGTACTAAGCAGAATAAAGCTTAAATTTACATCAAATTACATTTCCTATTTTAACAACATTGTCTAAGTAGAAAATAAAAACTCTTAAAAATTTTACAAAAAAAAGTTATAAAAGAAATGAGCAATATAAAACATCACTTTAAAGTACTTCTGAAGGTTAGGGTTATTTAATTTATGCTTATATCTTATACCACTGAAAAACTTTAAATTTAATCACTTAATTAAGCCTTGGAAGTAGATTTCAACAATGTCTATGGCGATAACCTATATCACCCAGTCATAAGCCAGTGATATTAATTATATTGACTGAATCTTTCTAGAATGTATGCATAGATCAAAACATGACATTGTACTATATGATGCCTTATGAGAATGTGCAATAATTATGTCAATTGAAAATATTTTTTGAAAAGAATATATTCTAAAAGAATCACTGATTATATTTTATATAATTAAATTTAATAAAGTTTTAAATTTTGTGATTATTTCAACATGTAGATTCAATTATGATATATTATGCAAAGAGAAATTAATTAATTTCATTTTTCATTTCCCAGTTCAATAAAAATGAGTATTTTGAAATAGAAATGATTATGTTTTTCATTTAATAAGATAATTGAAATATATAATATTATATACATATGGTTGTTTTAGAGTGTAATTTCATAAATCCTGACTTTTCATAATAGAAATATTTTCTTATGTATGATATGCCCATTGCATGAATTGTATTTTCTTTGGGTCATATTCAGAGTCTTTACATTGGGCTGATATAAGTTTAGTATTTTCATTCATGCATCTGCTTACAAATTATAATTTTATTACAAATCCTTGAGTTCCATCAAATAATGTTCCAATAAATAAAATGTTACTTACAAGTCAGAATCGAATCATACCCATTCCACTCAAGTTCAATATAATATAACTTAAGCAATAATTTATTAAATACAGAAATGCTTTAATTTTTGATATGGTAGTTGATCTAGTAAAAAATTAATTAATATTCTGTTAACTAGTTTTAAATCAATGGATTCTCAATTGTCTAAGCCCCCTACCTATTTCAATGTTTTGTTGTTGTTGTTATTGTTTATTTTTCCTTTCATGGGGTCCTAACAGCTTTTATCCTTTTATTTAACATTAACATGGAAATTATAAAGGAGAAAAAACATAATGTAACATAATAATTATATAACTAGGAAGATAAATAGATTTTCCTTTCCATAATTGAAAGAACTGTAAGAATGACCTATGGAATAATCTTTATCTTTCTCCTATCTAAATTTTTCATTTCAGATGATTAAACTTCAGGGAAAACATTTATGCATATTTTCTGTCAGCTGTTTTCCATTTTGTTTTTATTTATAATTTAAACACCATATACGATTTCTTAAATACACAAGCAAGAATGTAATTAATTAAGCAAAGTTCTTTGAAAATAGTTTTTTGGCAGATACAAGCAGACCTTGAACTTGACAAAGGCACTTGAACAATAATTATAAATAATGGCTTAGTGTCCCAGAAGGTCTTGTCAGTACGATCATTTATCTGTGTAAATGTGTGTTGTAAATTTGGAATGAAAATCAAGATGTTGAACGTCTGGATTAAATGCTGACTTCTCTGAAGTTAAGATGGCATGTTTACTGAATTTAGTTGCTTCCCTTTTGTTTGGCATTCATACACTGCTTCCTCTTAGTGTGGCAGCCTAAATCAGACAAAGAAAAATGGGCACTACACTTTGAGAACACAGGTGACAGACATTAGGACCTCTTGACTGCGTGCCGTGAAGACAGGGGAGTCCAGAGAGGTGCAGGTGGGGATTACAGAGGGCCAGGGAGCATCTGTTTTGCCAAGATGAGAGTTAGTGATAGTGCTCTGTGTTATCCTGTGGCAAACAAGCCTTAAAGTTAAAAAAAAAAAGTGTGGACATTTCTATGACAAACAGGTGAGACGATGCCAGCAGGAGAGACTGTGGTCCACCTGTACATGAAGAGTTAGTCTAAGGAATAAAAATCCTATTTTCTTTTCAATGTAATCCACAAAGACATAAGGCAAAAACTACAATTTCGGATAAGAGCACAAAAAGAACAGCTCAAAATCTGTTACATCCTAAGTAGGGTGTACTCTGTCACTTCTAAGAATATGCATGTAATACATATGTCAGCAAGGTATCACTGAAGAGTTGCTGTAAACCAGTTTGCTGAAATATACAGCTTAGCAAATTGATTGACAGTATAGACTAAGCTCAGAAATTTGAACTAATATGTTTTTCTGAGCTTGGTCACATTTTGGAGTATCGTCCTTACATATTGCTTGGCTTGGATTCATTTACTGTGACTTACATGTATTTCCCTTCCTGGAATATAGGCACTTCCAGAAGGGCAGGAAGATGTTTTTGAAATCTCCAATAAAAATTGATAATACTTTTTAGAGATATTGTGGGATATGAAATGGAGGGATAAGGATGGGTAATTGGGGGGGATACTCTTGGGGGTAAATCTAATTTTCAGAATCTATATACATTTTATATTATTTTGCTAAAAACTTGTATGGTTTTTCAAACAATAAATTTCTCAATTAAAAAACTGATGGTTCCTGGTAATAAGTATTTGTTGGATGAATCTAATAATCTTATAAATATGTTCATATTCTCATTTAATTTTATCTTTCAAATGCTCAACACAAATAACCTAAAGTTTGAGACTTAAAATATTTTGCTCTTAGAGCTGGAGCAGTGGCTCAGTGGTTACAGTGCTTGCCTGGTAAGTGTGAGGATGTGGGTTCAAATCCCAGCACCATGTACACAATGAAGTGTCAGAGCAACAAAAGCCAGGTAAAAAACTGAATAAAATAGATTCTCTTTCTCTGTCTCTCTCACTGTCACTCTTTCTTTAAAATTTTTTTACTTTATTTTATTTTCCTGGAAAATCAATTTCAAAAATAAACTTTAAATTTTACTTAAATATGGCTCTTCTTGTTGTGTTCTTAATACAACTAATTTGGGCTCTAATGAAGAGGAAAGGAGCATGATATTTCAAATTATAATGCCAACAAAACAGGAAATATTCTCCTCAAAATAGACCATGAAAGAGAGGGTTCCATGAATTTTTATAGACATGAGAAATTTCAGTGAATACCAGCTAGTCCTATTGCAGTTGTCTTGTACAATAATATGGAATCTAAAATGAAGATTGAAGTATAGCTTCTTGATTGCTGAAAACATGTAAGAATTGACTCTACATTTTCAAACTACACAATATTTGCTATTGTCTGAGCATTTTTATTCAACCAAAATTTACCTGAAGAAGCACAGTCAACAATCTGATGGTATTGGGACATGGGACCATTTTTGGAGGTGATTTGAGAATGAGGATAGAGCTCTCACGAATGGGAGTAGTGTCCTCTTAAAAAAGACTCACCAGAACTGCCTTGCCCCTTTTGCCATGTTAAGACACAGAGAGAAATAACATGTAGGCACCAAGAAATGTGCCCTCGTTAGACATTAAGTCTGCTGGCCTTGATCATGGAATCTGTTCTTCCAGAACTGTAAGGAGCATGTTTCTGTAGTTTATGAGCTATGTAGACTGTGCTGTGTTAGAGTGGCCCAGAAGAACAAAGGAAGTACTTTAATTCTTTGAACAGGATATTTAGGAATTTTTAACAGCATCTTAACTTCTTCATTAATCAAAATATATTCATATTAAAGCTTCATAAAGAGATTGTACATTTATTCTTTTAATTATTCTATTAAATTATTCTAATCTCTTCAGGGCTACCAATGGACAGGATAACCAAACAACAATCAGAAAGCTATGTACTATTCCCATGATAAATTCTGAGAAATGTTTCTGCAAATTGAAGACAAAGAAAGGGCAAAATTACATTTTAACTAGATATGGTTGTATGTCATTAGGTAAATGAGTTACAAGAAACAGCTTTTGTTTTGTTGGTATTTTTATACAAAGCAGATTTTAACAGTTATTTGAACTTATATGGACCTTTTGTGTGTATTAATTATTTGATTTAATATTTTTATTAACTTTCAAAAAAAGAGATTACTATTGTTGCTGAGAGGTGCTGTTTCTGAGTATTTGTTGAAGGTTTGTACACATCACAATTACAACCCTCCTGAAATGCACTCTGAGCTTTTTAAGCCAATTATGAATCAAGGAAGTGCAGCCCTGCTTCCTGACCAAGCGGAAGCCACCCAAGTGCAATATTCTACCTCCTCAGAGAGTAATGTTTCCTTAATGGGTTTTACTGGAGTGACTCATTCTGACTATATAAGAAACAACACAATTAAATATGCTTCTCTGTAGCTTTGCACACATGTACATGCGTATCGGACGCAATGCAAGGACATTTGCAGTTGCTTCCTTGAGTAGCTTTAAGAAAAGAAACAAGCAACAGCATACAGATTACCAATAGCCACTTCAGTGCAGAAGAGCCGGAGAGGCTAGATAGGACGGGAAGAACTGCAGCAGAGGGAAGCTGCAGGGCTCGGGGAAAAGAGGTTGATTGTTTCTTTAAGACCAGGAGTCATAAGGCTGATGGGAGAGCTGGGAGCTAGAGATGCGATTTGAAAAGAGTCAATTAAGTCCGAAGAGGCAGGGAAGTGGTTCCAGATGGCAGGTAAAACATAGGAAAAAGAGAAAGTGGTGGAGTGGACAGAGGTGAAGAGGGTGTGTGGGTGCCTTGATAAAGAGACTAGGGAGGCTTTTAAATCTGAATTTGATGATAGAATAAAATAAGTACAAAAAAGTGAATGTTCTGAAACAATTCTCAATAACAATCTAATGTAATTCAAGATCAGAGATTTAAGTATATTTGTAGCTACGGAGGGATCCAATAATATAATCCTTCATAGGAACCTTCTTTTCTGCCCTAGCATCACTCCATTACCATCAAAATCAATGATTTACATGCAAAGAATGACATGGATAATAGCCCAAATTTTAAAATAAAGCAGTAGGCTTTCCAACTGTTTAACTCTATAATCATTAATCTTATCTGCATTAATAGGATAAACAAAAACTAAGTTATAAACTCACACATCCCAAACTTGAATTGAATTTTCCATGCCAATCTATCAATTTTCTTTATGGGGTTTAAGAAGCATAATATAAAAATTCCCTTGATCTCCAACTACTGCTTATATACTAGGAACAGTACCTCTAAGAATAACAGATATCCCCAATATGACATCTCGTCCCCTACTCCAAATGACCATCCATTTAAGTTTTGTCTGCCAACAGTCGGGAGCAAATATCTCCATTCCTGCTTTTAGCTGGGGAGACTTTCTCATTTGCTGTAGGCCATTACACAGAGCAAAGCTGGTTCTCATTGAATGTGTTTGTATTTTTTAAATGGTTATTGGCTTGAATTTATACTGGGCACCTATTATGGATTAGCCATTGTACTGCGTTGTAAAGAAACAATGACTAATTAGGCAAAGGTTGGTCTCTCTAGAGGAATATGTACAAGTGAAAGCATAGCATTCAGAAAGTAGATGCAAAACCAAATAAGAAAAATGGCCAGAAAAATATAGGGTACACTGGTGCTCATTAGGTGTTGAGATGTCAAGATTCCATTGCATGATTAAGTGGATTCCAGAAACTTTAAGTTTTTATGTCATACCATGCACAAAACAGGAGTATGTGGTTTCCCTCAAAGGAGAAACAATGTGTTCAAGAGTTCCCACTAGCTGCTCAAGTTGTATGGTCTCAGGACACCAAAGTTAGCTCTTTAAAAAGCCTTCAAGACCAACGAATCTCTTCATTATGTACGATGTTGCTGAACCAATAAAATTAAAATAAAATAAAATAAAAAGCTTTCAAGGTTGTACTGCTGGTCAGTGTACCTTATTAACTACCCTCAGGATCACTCCCTCAGCCCTGCCTCTAGAGGGCAGGACACAAGAATCAGCTGAGAAGTCTTGAGTGACAAATTTATTACAACTGTGGCAACAAAACTTTCCCTAAAAAAATAATAGTGTGTAAGGAAGAGTAACATCATATTTTTTTGTTTTTGTTTTTGTTTTTTTCTTTTCCTTTTGGAATGGGCCATAACAGTGGTTCCCAAATTTGGCGTCACAGAATTGTCTGGGGAGATATTTGTAAAAAGACAGACTCTTGCACATGCAATTCCAACTGTCACTTGCAGAAGAGGTCAGAAATGAATCAATTTCAGTGCATATGTAAGTAAGTTACAGTCCATGTATATTGAACTCCCTAGATGATTTTTTTTTCTGAAAATGCATGTTCATAATGTGGAAAACACTCATTTGTGGGCATAGGGAATTGGTATTTAAAATCAGTTGTAAGTTCTCCTGCTGCTCAGTGGCTGAGTTCCCTCAATACTATGATATTCAGTCCTGGCATAGCACAGCCTTAACCAGAAACATCCGCTAGCCTGACAGGCACAGTACAGGCCTCTAGGAAAACCTTTCACCATGTCTCTAACCTCATGTACTCAAAACAAATGCAATCCCCAGAAGCCTGTGAGTTTTGCCATTGTCAATATCAGGGATAGATACTGGTTCAGAGTGTAGAGGATTAGAAGAGCTGAAGAGGCGAAAAGACAAGTTAACGAACCTGTCAAATCATTCCTTTCAGAGACCATATATTCAATAGAAATTGCATAATGAAATATCATTTCCATTTTTTGAGTCTTTTTGTGTTCTGATTCATTGTTTAAGATGTACCTTCTGGGGCTGGAGCAGTGGCTCAGCATTTTCAGAGCTGCCTGGCAAGCACGAGGACCCAGGTTCAAACCCCAGCACCAAGTACGCAACTAAGGCCATGGGAAAAACTAAATAAAGTTGTTTCTCTCTTAAAAAAAAAATAAAGAAGTACCTGCCAATTAATATGGTTTTTACAAAGATCACAAAAGATGTCTGAGGAATTTTGCAACTTAAAATAATTCATATTATTCACAAATTTTTATGTATATAAGTCTAATGTGAAATATAATTTTGATCCTTTACAATGGTTACTATGTAAATATTGAATACTATAACTCACCAAAGAACATGTGAAAAATTAATTTTTAAAAATCATTAGCACTTACTAAATTATATTTTTAATAATAAAGCATAAACTTTTTGAGTATAATTTTATTCTTACCTTTTTGTCTCTTAGGTGAAAACTTGGTGAAGTATGGCTGTCTGCTTATTCAAATAAAGTTTTACTAGAACACACTACACTCTTTTAATGTGTTGTGGATAGCTGCTTTTGTGTTATAACAGAAAAGTTCAGTAATTGCAGCAACTGAATTTATGTTCATCAAAGTCTAAAATCTATATTATCTGAGTCTCTACAGAATGAAAGAGGTTTGCTGACCCTTGTACGTAATTACTTCAATCAGAAGCAAATTATTTGTAAATCTTAATAAAACATTGTATTTGCAATGAAATTAATTAGAGATTCATAAAGAAATATAATAATGTATCAATTATCACTCTATACTTTATTTCTCATCCAAACATTGCCAGAGAATAAAAAGCCTAGACAAACATGAACAAAATAAATAAATCAAAACCTCTTTAGTATTTTTGCTTTATCTTCAAAAAGATAGTTTTACAAAATCATCATCGTTTCCTAAATTTGACAAGTTAGGATGAATTAACAATTAGTTATTTTGATTCATAGCTGTCAAATATTTAGAAATATGCTATATGGCCCCATCTCTTCCTCATTCTCTGTGTAAGTTATCTGCAGCTTCTGGGCTGTATTTCATCTTTAATTCATACCAGCAAGCACAGCATTGTACAGGAGGTGCATCTATACAGCGAGCTGTAAACTTTAGTCAAGGCTAAGAGACCAAGGTTCCTAGCTTGTCCTGACTTTATCAACCAAATATGAATTGTCTTCCTTCCCTGTTCCAAAGCTATATGGACCTTAAAATCAGTCTTACCAAACTGAGAATTCTAAGTATGGAAAGATTAAAATGCTTGGCCACGCCTTCTCTGCTCCTAACCCACAACGTAGACAGCCAGCAACAGTTGTGGCTGGCTTGGAAAGAAGTTACAAGTTACATCCAACTTGATTTCTGATTTGGACCTAGTTGGGCATTTTTAACACTGAATAGTCCAAAATACACCTTAAAGTAAACAAACCTTTTTGTTGTTATTGTAACTGAATAGTAAACTGGGACACATAAAAAAAGATGCTTTATAATTACAATGCATGAGTCACGCTCATTAAACCTAACAGCTGTGAATTCATTAGTATACATAATTCCAGTGGCTTTCTAGAAGGGAGACTAAAGTATAGATTGTCCAGAACTTAGGCAATGTCACATAGATTTGCGCCCCAGGTTCATTACTTGTGTGGTGTTGGGCAAGTTTTATATTCTCCCTGTGGCTCAAAGGGGCAAAAATCAAGGATGAGTATAATTGTAACATGGCAGATTTGTGAAGATGGAACGAGTTCACAAGTGGCCAGTGTTTAGGTGATTTCCTGGTTTCCTGGGTGAGAGAAATTATTCATATTTGCCATTTTATTTCTTAGTTTTTTTCTATTTATCACATTATAACATGTAACTTTAATACAATGAAGTGCACAAAACTTAGGTGCTCAACTTGATGAGTTTTCAAAGATATTTGTACCCATAAGAGATCTAGATATAAAATATTTCTTGTACTCCAGAAATGTCCTTCTTAGTCAATACTTCTGCCTCCACAATGATAACCACTCTTCCAATCTCTTATCCCCATAGTTAGTTCACCTGATTTTGATCTTCATGTAAATTAAATCTTCCCGTATGCACCATCAAGGTCTGTCTACTTTTTGTGCATGGGCTCCTTCTGCTCATTTTTTTTTTCTGTAACATTCATCCATTTTTTTTAATTGCAGAAATAGCATTTAATTTCATTGTTTTGTAGCCTACTAATTTTGATGGATCTCTTGTTGTTTGTGTCTTCAGCAATTATGAATAAAATAGCTATGAAAATTCTTGTATTTACCTTTGGAAGGCCATACCATTAGATTTCTCCAACATGTACACAATTATATTGAACCTGCTGGATCAGAGTGAATGTGTAATAATCTTATTAGATACTGTCAAACAGTTTATCTAAGTCATTGAATATATACTTGCGCATGCAACATAGTTTTTTCAGTCTCAATGAAACGTAATAACCTCTTTAATTTTAGCTATTCTAGTATTAATGTAATGGCATTTCAACCATGTATGGAAAATAAAGACTTATTGTGCATTCGGATATCTTTGTTAATAAAATACATGATCAAGATTTTGCCCACTTGAATTTTTAATTTCCTGTTCTTTTCTTCTTTGCTATGCCGAGAAACTTCATCTACTTAGGATGCAATCCATTCTAGATCCATGTATTGCACTTGCATTCTATCTGTGGTTTATCTTTACAGTCATTAGAAAGATCCAGCTTAATTTAAAAAACTGTCCTACATACTAACAAAGTCAATACATTATAACATTATCCTTTATTCATAGGTGTCTTAGCTTTTTTGCAGTGATGACTAAAATACCTGACAAAAACAATTTTAGGAGGAAAAGTTGGGGGGCTTACGGTTTCAGAGGTCTCAGTCCATGAAAGGCCGCCTCCAATTCATGGGGCTTGAAGTGAGGCTGAACATCATGACAGAAGAGTGTGGCAGAAGAAAGTGACTCAAGGCATGGCTCCAAAAAGTAGAGAGAGAGTGTTTCACTCACCACGTACAAAATGTTTATCTCCAAAACCCACCTCCTCCAGCCGCACCCTACCAGCCTAGTTACCACTCAGCTAATCCCTATCAGGGGATTAATTCACTGCTAAGGCTCTCATAACATTCATTTCACTTCTAAGCCTTTTTGTTTGGACTCACATATTGAGCTTTTAGGGGACAACTTTCATCCAAACCATAACATTAGGGTTAGTTGTTTTTGTCTTCTTAAGCTATAGTTTGCTCACTCCAAAGTCATGAAAATATTCTCTCTTTTGTTTTCATCTGAACATTTTTCACTTTTAATTTTGTGACTTTAAATAATGTCTATTGTGAGTTGGAGTCATAATTCATTGCATTAAAGTAATAAATGCTATTTTCATGGAAGTTTCACTTTCATAACAAAATTGAATAAAAAATAGTTCACACATACTTCCCGTCCTAAGACAGGAACCACCTGTCCCACAGTCTACATCCCACGCGAGAGTGATGCATTTGTTAAAGCTGAAGAACGTACATTAGCACATCATTATCACCCAAGAGTACCTTGGGATTCCCATGCTGTACACTCTCTGGGTTTTAACAAAGGTATAATGGCAAATACACACTATTGTAGTAACATATAAAATTGTTTCATTGCCCTAAATTCCTTCTGTTCTGACTGTTCTGTCTCTCCAACTCCTGGAAACAAGTAATATGTTTGTTATATCCATTATTTTGTCTTTCCTAGAATATCAAACAATTAGAATCATACATGTGTAGCTTTTCAGAGAGGTTTCCATTACTTAGTAATACATAAGCTTCTTCCATGTCTTATCATGACTTGACAGCTTATTTTATTTAGTATTGAGTATTATTTTATTATCTATACCATAGTTTATTTATCTACATGCTACTGAAAAACATCTTGGATGCTTCCAAGACTTGGCAATTATAAATAGATTGGATATAAGTTTTCGATTAATTTGGTTAAATACCAAGGAAAATAATAGCTGGATCCTATGCAGTTGGATAGGAAACTGTCTTCCAAAGTGGCTATATCATTTAACATTCCTACCAGAAATGAATAAAAGTTTCTACTGTCCCACAAACTTGCCAGCATTTGCTATTGCTAATGGTAGGGATTTTGACCATTTTGGCATAGAAGGTCTCCATTTAGTTTCAATGATTTGTCTGAATATTACCATTCCATTTATTTAAAAGACTACTTTTGTCCTAAAGACCATTTGACTATATTTTAGGCACTTCTGTTTATTTGTTCTATATTTCTCTATATATATCCTGTTACTGAACAATTTGTCTGCTCTTTTACCCAAATCATACACTTGACTACTGTTTTGAAGTCGATTGCACGTCTTCCAACTTAGTTCTTCCATTTTGATACATGTTAGGTTAATGTTAGGTTCTCTTTTTCTTTGGGGGGGGGCTCTTCATATAAACTTTAGAATTATCTTTTTCAATAGCCAGAAAATAACTTGCTGGAGTTTTGATTGAAATTGCATTAAATTTATAAATCCAGTTGGGAAGAACTCTAATCTAGACAAAGTTGATTCTTCCTACCAATAAATTTTGCATATCTATTCATTTATATAGTTGTTGATTTATTTCATCAGGGATTCATAGTTTGCTTTGAATAAATTTTGAGCATCTTTTGTTGATTTATACCAAAGTATCAGTTTGAAGGTTCCTAATGTAAATGATATTACATTTTAATTTCAAATTCCAATTTTTCAATGCTGTTTTATGAGAAATTGTTTGTGTGTGTGTGTGTGTGTGTGTGTGTGTTAATCTTGTCTCCTATAACCTTGCTTTAATTTCTTATGAGTTCCACAAGACTTTTTAAATTTTCCTTTTATCAAGTCTCTCATATTTTATAGATAGACAATATGTCATTTGCAAATAAAAGCAGTTTGATTTTGTCTTCCCAATCTATATTTACATATAATTTTTCTTTTCTTTTCTTGTCATATTGCATTGTCTGGAATGGTGTTGAAAGGAATTGGTAAAAGGGAGAACTCTTTTCCTTGTTTCTGATTAATAAAGTTTTATATTCCTAAGCATTGGTTATGATGTCAATTGTAGTTTTAATTTTTTTATTTTTGGTAGGTATTCTTATCAAGGTGAAAGGGTTTGCTTATTTCCCTAGATTATAGAGTTTTATTATGAATAGTGTTTTATCAAATGCTCTTTTTGTGTCTATTGCTGCAATTATGTGATTTATTAAAACATTAAATGAATTTTGGGTGTTTAACCAGTCTTAAATATTTGGCATAAATTTCACTTGGTCAAGGTGTTGCAATTATTTTTGTCAACTGATGTGTTCCACTTACTTGCTGTCTTTCTTGGGATTCTTAAAATATCTGTACTTAGACATTAATCTATGGTTATCTTCTAATGTCTTTGTTTTACTTTATTAGAATAAAATTACACTCATAAAATGAGTTGTAAAGGTCTTCTCTCTGATTCTGTGTTCTGGAAGTGATTATAGAGAATTGGTAAATTTCTTCCTTAAATGCTTAATAGAATTCCAAGATTTCTGGTCCTGATGCTTTATGTTTTGTAACATTATTAATTATTGATTCAAATTTTTAAATCAAGTTTCCCATATAATTTTTCATAGTATTCCATTATTGTCATTCAGAGCTCATAGGTGCTAAATTATGCTTTGTATTTCATTTGTGGCATTAGTGATTGGTGTCATCTCATTGTTTGTCTTAATGTTACTTAATACTAGTTTCAAAGCAATAACTTTTGATTGTGATGATTTTATCTTCTGATCTCCTATTTTAAATTTCATTGATGTTTTCTCTTTTATTTTCCTCTGTTTAATTTGAATTTAATTTCCTTTTTTTCTTTGAATTTTTCTAAGTTGGAAGCTTAAGCAATTGACATTAAACGCCACACATTTTTTGTAATATATGCACTCAATGATAAAAGTTTCTTTCTAGACACTGCTGTCATCCATTAATTGTCATCAGTTCTATTTTCATTTTCTTTTCTTTTTTTAAAAGTAGAGTGACAGTGAGAGAGAGAGAAAGAGAAAGAATCCATTCTATTTAGCTTTTCATGTATCTTTCCTTACTCCAACACCTTATTGTGGTGCTGGGGTTTGAACTCACGTCCTCACACATGCCATGCTGAGCCACTGCTCCAGCCCCTGTATTTTCATTTTCATTTGTTAAAAATAATTTTTAAGATTTCTTTTGAGTTTGCTTATTTGGCCTATGGGCTTTTTAAAAGAGTGTTGTTCAACCTGGAAATACTTTTAAAACCGTCTTTTCTATTGTTTGTTAACACATAAAAATACTGTGCAGAAATACCCAGAAACCTTGCTGACATCACTTTTTAGCTAAAGTAAGATTGTAGGTTCTTTTGGATTATGTACATCATACTCTCATTTCTTCTGTGAATAATGACAATTTCACTACCTCTTCATTTGTAGTATGTATACACTTTATTGCTCTTGGTTTTAAAAAATCTAGTTTCCAGTAGTGTATTCAAAACAGATGTTTATGTAAGATATCATTATATTTCTGTCCACTTCAGTTGAATGAGGTTCAATCTTTTGTTTTATTAACTATGATTTTTAGGTACTACCAAATAAAAATGTTTCTTCTAGTTATAGTTTGCAGAGGTTAGTTGTGATTTTCAAAAGAGACATTTCTTAAATTTTAGTGAGTTTTAAAAATGTTTAAAATTATCAAGTACATTTTGCCATTAATTTCATTAACAGTGACATATAGATGCATACACATTTTTAAATTTCTTTTATCTATTCTTTATGATGAAATGCATGAGTTTTGGTATTAATTTGGTAATAAATTATTATTAGTTCATATTTGGTATTAAATCTTCAATTTAAAAACTAGGAATTAAATTGATACAAATAAATGTTTAATGACTTCTTTGGACTACAATGATTAGTGAAGTTCTGGCCAGATTACAAAAGTTATTGTAATGAAAGTCCTATCCAGAGCAAATCAACAAGAAAAACATATAAATTCAAAGTGAAATAAGATTGTCTCTGTGTATGACATGATATTATGTGTGGTTAACCCTAAACACTTCACAAAGAAAGTTTTGGAATTAATAAACAGAGTCAATAAAACTGCAGATTTGAAATCTATTGTGTTTCTATTTATTAACAACATTCTATTGAATAAAGAAAATAAAACAAGTTCATTTGTAATTGAATGCAAGGAATAAAATACTTAGGAATAAACTTGACTAAGGAGATTAAAAACTTATACTTTGAAGCTATAAAACATTGATGACCAAAATGTACAAAGTCATAAACTAAAGGAATGATAACTTCTGTTCATGGATTGGAAGATTTGATGCTGTTAAAATGCTCCTGCTATCTTAAGCAGCATATAGATTCAATGTTATTTCTACCATAATCTCAATAGTATTTTTATAGTAATAAAAATATCTAAAATTCATATTGAAACACAAAAAATCTTATATAGCCAAAATAATTTTAGCAAGAAGAAAGCTGATTAAAAATATGTTTCAGAACAATAGTTGTTAATGTATTAGGTATAGTACCAACATATATGCAAAAGAACTGACATATGGATCACTGAAACAGAGTAGAAAGCCCAGGTAGACTTACACATATTAGATCAACTGATTCTCTACAAGAATTATTTCAGGAATATACAAGGGAGAATTGATACTCTCCTCAGCAATTTATGTTGCGAAAACTAGACATCCACATACAACAGAATGAATGTGCAGCAATAACTTAGAACACATAAAAATCCCAACTCTTTAAATGAAATGGATTAAAAACATAATGCCTGAAACTATAAAATTCCTAGATGAGAACATGGAGGAGAATCTTCATGGCATTGGTCTCAGTAATGATTTCTTGGAAGTGACAGAAGGCACGGGCAATAACAAGAAAAAAACAAAACATAGGCACGTGGGAGCACCTGAAACCAACCAGCTTTGCACAGCAAGGAAAAAATCAACCCCGTGAAAACAGAAGGATGGAGTGGTGAAGTGTTGTCTTATTAGCCCATTGGACTGGCTGTTTACAAAAAGCACAAAAAAATGGAAAGTGAGTGGGTCACTCCCAACAGAAACTTATTTGTTGCAGCTGTGGAGCTGGAGAAGATCAAGAGTAACATATTAGCAATTTTGGTGTCTGACGAGGGCTAGCTTCCTTGTTCATGAATGGGCCTTTCTACCGTCACTCACATAGCGGTGAGGGATCTCTCCTATTAGAAGAACACTAATGGCCTTCATGAAGACCCTGTATGGAACAAAAAGTCCCCCTTTCTTAATAACATCAATTTCAAGGTAAGGATTTTAGCATATGAATACAGGGGGAACATAAACATTTAGACAATAGCAAAAGGTAATACTGTAAATATATAATAAATATCTATAGCTCAATTGCAAAAAATGAAAACAAAAACAAAAAAAACTTACAAATATCCAATTTAAAAATAGGGAAAAATACTGAAAAACAATCATTTATCTAAAGAAGCCAGATAATATTTAAATAAGTCATCAATATTACAAAATCTTCAGAGAAATACAAACCAAATCATACTGTTATCGCCTTATACCTGTCAGGATGGGCATTATGAAAGAAAAAGAAAGAAAGAAAGAAAGAAAGAGACAAAGGAAGGAAGGAAGAAACAAGTGTTCGTGAGAATCTGGAGTAACTGGAATCTTCCCTCTGTGTTGGGAGAAGTGAAAAATTGTAGTTACTAAGAAAAACAGTATGGAGGAAGCTCCTTCAAAAATGAAAAGCAGAACTGCCATTAGGATCCAGCCATTCTACTTTAGGTGTTCATCTTACAGAACTGAAATCAGAATAACAAAGAGATATTAGCACCCCAATATTTGTGGTAACACTATTTACAATGGCCAAGATGAAAAAACAATTTGTATATTAGTGGGTACATGGATAAAGAAATTGTGATATAGACATACAATAGAATATTATTCAGCCTTAAAAAACAAATATGGGGGGGCGCTGAGTGTGGTTCAGTGGTTATGGTGCTTGCCTGGCATGCCCTAGTACTCGAATTCAAACCCCAGCACCATGTACACAACAAAGTCTGGGGAGCATCAAAAGCCATATGAAAAACTAAATAAAACTGGCATTCTCTCTTCCTCTCTCTCTCTCTATCTCAAAACAAAAACAAACAAACAAAAAAAACAAATAGGGGGGCTGGATCGGTGGCTCAACAGTTACGGTGCTTGCCCAGCATGCACAAGTACACAGGTTCGAACCCCAGCACCCACGTACACAACTAAGTGTCTGAGCAATGAAGGCCATTTGAAAAACTCAATAAAAATTGACTCTCTCTCTCTCTCTCTCTTACTGTCCTTCTCTCTTAAAACAAAAAAAAAAAACAAATATGCCACCCCGTGGGTGAACCATCAAGAGATAATGTTAAATGAAATAAGACAGGAAAGGACAAATACTGCATAATTCCACTTATTGGAGATGATGGTGGCAGTGTGATTGGCAATGGGGAATTTCTATTTAACAGATGTGAACTTTACATTGACATGATGAACAAGTTCTAGAGTGTTGCTGTACGGTTTATGCCTACATTAACAATGCTGCCTTGTACATTAAAAATTGTTGGGAAGGCATATTTGTTAATACAATTAAGTTTTGTTACCACAATAATGCATTGCTAAACTAGGAAAATGCTATTAAGTGTTAAATAGATTGTTTTATACAGTTCTGTATTCCATTTCAATCCAGTGACTAATAAATTATGATTGGTCCAAAAATAATCCATTTTACTGCCTTCTTGAAAATATTGTGTCCCAGAAAAAAAAATTGCTTGTATATGAACTCTTACGTACTTATTTTCCAGACATTCATCCATATTTTTGTTTGTTGTTTCTATTCCTTTTCATTTCATTTTACTAATTCGAAAGCTATAGAGTTCATTTTACTTTATCTTCTTGTGGACCAAATGTGTAGTATGAAGGAATAATACAATTATTCTGATCTTGGGTAAACTCTGCCAATACTTTTTCCATTTTTAAATACCTCTTTTGTTGTTATCCATGTTCCCCACCTAACACCCCATCTCTCTCTTTTGCAGTGTTGGGGATCAAACCCGGGGCCTCACACGTGCTAGGTAATCCTGTCATTGAGTTATACTCCAGCACCTTCTGTCTTAAATTTTCACTTGCTCTTATATTTTTTCATTAAGAGGTTTGTTTTATTTGTTTATCAGCCTATATCAAGGTCTTTAGAATTATTGGTTTTTTTTCATATTCTGTCCCAAATAATTCTAGGGAAATGTCATTTTGTATTTTGAGTTGTATGGTATTTCTACTGAAGCTTGTGACAACTTAGAGAATAAGACATGGTGGTGTTTACTTTATAAAATACTTACCAAGTATTCACAATATCTTCTTTACTTTCATCTTATTTGTATTTCATTTGGGGGTAAAATTTGATTTCTTCAAGGTAAAATGTGTAGTCACAAAGCTAGAGTTTCTCTGATAATTGATTATTGGATAATATTGAAAAGTCTGTAAAGCTTTTTTTTTCCTGAGAGAGAGAGATAGAGAGAGATACAGAGAAAGAGAGAAATAATTTTGTTTATTTTTTATCTTTTTAAAACATTTCTCAAGACTTCTTGGTGTATGTGGTACTGAGATTCAAACCAGGGTGCTCGTGTATGCCAGGCAAGTGCTCCACCGCTAAGCCTCTGCTCCAGCCCTGCACAGCTTTGAGTGTATTTCACAATCACAGGTCAGTTCTGAATGAGGTCAGCGGTTCCTCACGTGTCACTAATACTCTCCATGTTGTTACCCTGCACGCTTAGCCAAAATTGTTGGGACCAGAAATGAACAGCAATATGTAGCCATCTATGGGCTGGACATGAAAGGAGTGTGTTGCCTGAGAAGAGGTCTGACTTTAAACTCTGACAACTAGGAATTCTCCAGTTTGGCAAGTCACCTGTGTGGACGCATCTTCTCCTTGGGGAGTTTGAATGTGAATCACACAGAGAAGTCATAATGTAATATAGAAGCAGTGTGTAGCATCTACAGTAGACAAGCACAGCAGATAAAAGATGCATGGACGTCCTCAGGAGGATGCCCTTGGGAAGAGAAATAGTAGCAAGCTGTAGAGGAAGTAGAAAAAAGACTAAGAAATGCTGACCATAACCATGGTGGCCACATGAGGTTGACGAGTGGGACACAGCTACTGCTGAGCTGTCCGTATCGCTTTACATCCACACCACAACAGGTTAACCACCCATCTTTTTCTTGAAAAATGAAGTATTTCTACGAAGTACTAGACATACAATTATAATGTTTTACATGGCAATCATACATAACATTTTGAGCTTTTGAAATAATTGAAGCAAGCACATGACCTTTTCTCTGTCCATCACCTAGTCTTTTTTAGTTCTTTGTCCTTCCTTAAGAGACAATTGGAAAACAGTACTTGTGAATGGCCAAATTCAATTTTAGTATATTTTAAATTAGCATTGAAAGAGGCATTAAACTTTCAAAATAAGGATGTTTCTAATGGATCTGATTAACTACATTTCATCGATCCCTTTAGATGTTGATGAAGGCACAGCAGGATAATTGCTAGCACTGTAATAAATGGTGTGTTTTTTATTATGTTCATTCTTAGGAATCATAGTGTCAAATCTAATCTTATAATAACAATTATAATGCTATTAGGGGTACAGAAAGACTCCTGAAAGAATCAGGCTGCCACTAAATTGGTTAGAGTTCTAATGTATAGTAATTTTGTTGCTCTTAGCTTAGAATTTCTTTGTTACTATATTTGTAACTTGACCTCCAAGACAGACTTGAACTGAACCCCACATGCTGTAAGAAGATATCAAAAGATTTTATTCTTAACATGGTAAGGAAGCACCGTATTTCTTGAATTAAGGTGTCTTTTTTTTAATCCCAGAGGATTTTCTTTGTAAAATGTGTACAAAAAGGAGAAATGTTAATTGAATCTTCTCATTTACACCTTCCATCTGTTTTCATTCCAGCTGTGTCTCCTTAGATACTCAAGAAGGCTTTGCACTTAATAGTTTTAACTGATTGCAATTGTAATTTAATAGAACTGTTACAAATCAAAAGAAAATTGTGAAGAAATGTAGTGTTATACACTTTATACTAAGTATGCAAAAAGTGATTGTCTCAAACTTTGGATAATTCTATTCTTTTTTTTTAAGAGAGAAGGACAGTTAGAGAGAGAGAGAAAGAGAGAGAGAGAGAGAGAATCAATTTTTATTGAGTTCTTCACATGACCTTCATTGCTCTGACACTTAGTTGTGTATGTGGGTGCTGGGGTTCGAACCCGCGTACTTGTGCATACTGGGCAAGCACTGTAACTGCCGAGCCACTGCTCCAGCCCCAAACTCTGGATAATTCTAAATTCAAAAATTCAACTTTTTCTTGCTTATCTTATTTGATTTTCTGTGGTACCCATACCCTAGAGTATATTTAGTCCATGTTGATAGAGCTTCCCAATATTGGCACTATTGATATTTTGAAAAAATATGGAGTTTACTGTGTGCACTACAAGATATTTAATACTATTCCAGGCTTCTATTTATGACAACAGTAAATTCACTGCATCCTTCAGTCATGACAATCAAAAATGTCCCTAGATTGGCTCACATGTTCCTTGGGAGGCAAAGTGACCTTGTATGAGAATCCTAACACAGATAAATAATGAAAAGTATTAGAGAAGCCTTTTCTAGATGTTCTAATAAATGCAAATGATTGTATAATATAGTCATCTCTCAATATCTGTACAGGGTTGGATCAGGAACCCCCCCAGACACCAAAGTCTGAGTACATTCAAGTTCCTTATATAAAAAGTTGTAGTATTTACATATAATCTTTTGCACATCTTCCAATATATTTAAATCATCTCTTGATTACTTATACCACTTAATGCAATGCAAGTGCTGTGCACATTGTTGTTCTATTGTATTGTTCGGGAAATAATGACAAAAAAAGGTCTATACATGTTCAAGAAAGATGCAATTTTTCCTAATGTTTTGAATCCACTGTTTGTTTATATGCAATGTGCATTATTTCTGATGAGACAGACAACTAGAAACCCACCAAATTTAATGCTTTTTTATTTTTAGAGTTTCTAGTAGACTGAAAATAAATCTTTCTGTATTTTTTCACAATCTTAGTTTCAGTTAAATAAAAGTATTTTTCTGCCACTATCATAATATTCAAATTATTCTACCACTTTTTTAAAGTATAAAATAGAAAGTATAAAAAGAATAAATTACTTCTTGTCCCAACATTTCCCATATAGTGAAAATTTCATAAATATCTTTTTGGATATGAATGAATGACCATAAGATCTTGTACTACTCAAAATCAATTGAGTATAATGGTAAAAAGTTAAAGGGAACGCAGCTTAGTGAAATGTATTTATTAAATGTAAATTATGATTTACATAAACTCTCCATAGATTAAAATAATAAATGAAATCATTCATATAAAATTAATTAAAGAAATATTTCCTGGAGCAAATAGTCATTCAGTGTTTAAATTTCAAAATTGAAAATTTGGTAACAGAAGGAAAATTTTTGTTACAGCCTCCAGTTCCCTAATGTAAAATAAGTACTTTATAGTAAATAAATTTGTAAGGAGATTTCTAGCATATCTGACACCATTTTACAAGATCATTATCGTAAAATCCAATTATGAGGTCTTAGTTTATCTTTAAAAAACAGGAAATTTGGGCTTTGGTTTGATTCAGCAATAGCTCATAGTTTTGCTTCTCTCTTGCTATATTAAGATCATATTAAAATAGCTATATACATAATAAGAATAGGCTGACGTATTAATGATATGGCAATGATTTTCTATTATTTTCCTTAAGTGTGATAGAAAAGACTACATTTTCCAAAAATTAGTCTAGGGACAAACTCATGGCATTGACAAACAATAGGTGAACACAAGAGTGCTAAAGCCACAATTCCAACATTACATCTTAGATGGTTTTCAAGAACAAAGAATGAGCCCAAATCCATCCTTCTGTGGATAATCACCTGCACCTGAGAAAAGTCTCCTCTAACATATAATTATACCAATTGTCAAATTCATGCTATATGCAGCATGTTTGAACAATTTGAAGACTTAAATACTTTATCTATATCCTGGTAAAAACTTTCGTTGGTATGATTGGAAGAATATTGGGAATATTGGCCCTCAAACACTCCCACATTCTAACCCCTGGGAACAGTGAATATTCTATAGTAGGTTTATAAAGAAATCTCTTTCCCATTGCTAGACTTGTGACTGATAAGCAAGAATAATGCGCAATAACATTTTTTAATTTCGGTTTTATATGACATGGAGAATTAAGAAATGGAGACCCAAAGAAACAGAGGAAGGTGTATATTTATATACTTAGGTTTGACACAGAGTGGATAGTCATGCAAAGACAGGACTGAACACAGCCTATGATCAAGGAACTAAACTGGTAGAAAGACTTGCGTTTTAGATTCTCCCAGACCTGTTTCTACCAAGGATGAGAATGTTCCTTTCCTCCAGGATTACGGAGGAATCCTATAAAAAGGTTTTACGACCTGCTTCAAGGCAGAAAATCAAGGGGAAAGTGAGAGTGACCTTCTTGCTGCCACTCCATTGTTAAATTCTAGGGGAGAGAGTCCTGAATTCTTCCCTATCTTACTATGCAAAGGGGAATTGAAGTTCTGCATAGAAGCAAGGTTGGTAATAAACTGACCTAAAAATTCTCTTTTATATCCAC
The DNA here is from genome assembly GCA_004027875.1 of Aplodontia rufa. Classification (NCBI taxonomy): domain Eukaryota; kingdom Metazoa; phylum Chordata; class Mammalia; order Rodentia; family Aplodontiidae; genus Aplodontia; species Aplodontia rufa. Next base: position 4,296 of record PVKS010013111.1, on the reverse strand, counting down.
GTGGGACTAAGGTAGCCACAAGGGTCCTTTGAAGTGGAAGGATGCAGAAGTGGAAGGATGATATGAGAAAGGCTAGAACTGCTGCTGCTGCTGCTGGCTTTGAAGATGAAAGGCAAAAACCACAAACTAAGGAATGCAGGAATTATCTAAAAACTAAAAATTAAAAATAAATGGTAAGGAAAGGGGTTTTCCCTTAGCATCCCCAGGAAGGAATACTTCCTACCAACAACTTGGTATCAGCCCCGTGAGACTGTGTTAAATTTCTAACCTACAACAGTATAAGTTCCTAAAATTACAGTTTTTTTAAGGTTTTGCTCCTCTGATAATTTGCTATTGGAGGCACAGAAAACTGATGAAGTGTAAGGCAGTGTTTTTATTTCAAATAATTAGACCATTATTTACTCCTAGTGATATGTGTGCATTTAAAGCTACTTGTACACCTGTACATTTCCAGGAAAATTTCTCTTCCCTATATCATCCATGAATGTTATGCATGAAATTTTTGGAATTGATGTATAGTAACAAAATTCAAATTGGTGAAAACAGGATTCATAGGAGCTCATGAAAGGAATTTGATTGACTTGGATTATAAAGTGTCTATGGAACCTAAGGATGAGTGATGGATTCAAGGTGAGAGAAGAAGAAACAGGTGGATAGGTAAGAATCAAGAATAATGGCCTGGTTTTGGCTGATAATACATTTCATTAAAAAAGAAGGAGAACAAATGATTTAAGGGAAGAAAAACTAGTGAGAGGCATTATTAGACAAAACAAGGTAAAATGTTTCCACTTTAAATCCCTACACCTTCCTAAGGGCATTCTATTATTTTATGCCTTGAAAGAATCTCCAATTATTTTGAGAAGGTGTACACATGAAAAAACTTGATCTGGTCTCTTAAATAGCTATTGTTCATGTTTATTATTGTAACTGTCAACACTGAGAAAGCAATTCCTTACCTTCTCATCTTCTAAGCCCTTAGAAAGGATGCTTGTTTTCAAAGTGCCTTCTCATAGAGCATTCCATTTTTCACTTCTCACAATCAGGTGTAGTGGAGGGATTTGCCACAAAGGGAAAAACAGCTTCAGAAAAAGGATTATTTTCTTTCAAGTTAAAATTCATTGTGAAAATGGGGAAATTAGCCTCAGGAAAATAGGACTTCTGTATTCAATCCCATTTTAGATGGCAAGTATCTTTGTGGACTAATTGTAGGAATTAACTATAATAAGTTTATTTTCTGTGTTATGCAATTTCTAAGTCACCAATTTTGAAAAGTGTATACTTAGGCTAAGTGAAGTAATGAAAGGTGTCTCTGGGGCTTATAAGACAAAACTAATTATTATATGTACAAAATAGTCAAATATTTTCATTTTCTGTTCTGACCTGTTCTCATATTTCTATCATAAGTAGCACACTTAGACAATATTTAAGCCTTCTCTTACAAAGATTATAAATAATCAATTCAAGGGGGTAGTACTCCCATAATGATAATTATGACTTAAATTCCATAAACCTTCTCATACAGGGTACTACTACCCAATAACATCCTTGAAAAGGGTTACCACCTGATCTTGTTTCCCTTTGTTTCTTTCAAGCAGTCTAACTCATTCCAAAAATACATATATACTTTTACATATTCCCCAGGACTGTATTCTACCTTTATTCCCCAATTTTTTTTCTTTCTTAAAATGTAAGCACTAGTGATGTCTTAGAATGCTTTAGTAAATTCCCCTGCCCTTTTTTCCATTGTGCCTTCTATCTGAACCTTGTTTTTTTTTTTAAAGAAAGAGAGAGAGAGAAACAATTTTTATTTAGTTTTTCATGAGGCTTTCGTTGCTCCGATACTTCGTAGTATACATGGTGCTGGGGTTTGAACTCATGTACCTATGCATGCCGGGCGAGCACATAACCACCAAGCCACTGCTCCAGCCCCTGAACCTTGTTTTTAATTGTCCCATCACACCAAAGTCATGATGCATTTCAGATGAATATAAGTTTGTATTTGCCAGCATGTTCACCATTTTACTTATATCATTGGTTTGATATTTTTAACTGTAATTCACTTTCAGAAAAGACTCTTTTCCTTGAGTACCTCTTTTGCTGTGGTAATTGAATCCTAACACTCTAGTGCCTCCTGCCTCCTTCATCTTTGTTATATTTCTCAATGACTTTTTTTTTTTTTGATGAGCGAGAGAGAGTGAAAGAGACAGAGAGAGAATCGATTTTATTTCATTTTTCATGTGGCTTTCATTGCTCCAACACTTCAATATGTACGTGATGCTGATGTTCAAACCCGCGTCCTCACGCATGCCAGGCAAGCACTATATAACTCGCCAAGCCACTGCTCCAGCCCCTCTCAATGACTCTTTATTCAGATTTTTCTCACTTTGAATGAACTTTAAACTTTTGTTTTGGATCATCATTTTCCTACTGAGGAAAAAATGTATTCACTTCTGCTGAGTCTCCATGAATGTTTCCAATTCGGAGCAGTTTTTCAATGAGATGCTCGTTTTCTCCTTTGCTCCACAGCAGTATGAGGTGGAGAATGGATGGCACAGACTACTCATTCCTACTCTTTCCCTCCCCTTGTCCACATTGGCATTTTATACCCCTGTAAGCTGATCTGTAGAAATTTTCTAGTCCATGATTTTTAGTAAAACAACCTTTGGGTTCTTTATTTCATTCATGTAACAAAATTCCAGGTACTGTCTCTCAAAGTTTTATATAAGCCTTAATCTCAATTTGTATGCAGACTTCAAATTCCCAATCCCCAGAGCTTTCAGAACCTATATATTGTTCCACCATAGTGTGAATTGTTAGACTGCCATTTCAGTTTGTCGTTTTTATTTTTCTGTTCTTAGGATATTTCCTTCTTACTCTTAAATTCAGCTGTATGTTATACTTCATCAGTCCATCCTGATGTTATTTCTACGCATTTAAAGTTCAGGCACCATAAGAGATCTGTACTTCTTCACTCTCACTCATTTACCAGAAGTCCCAGCTGTTCCCCATTAGCTTCTTCCTTCTCCTTTTAGTGTGCTGTCCATCCTTAATACCACCACCAGAGATCACTCTCATCTTATCATCACTTATGGGTTCTCTTTCTCTTTAACACTGAACTTTCCTTTTAATCAAAGTTTAGATTTTTCTGGGTGTATGAAATACCATAAATTTCATTGTTTGATCAATATTTCAGTTTCATTATGGGAAAACAATTCCAATTTATTCCAAATTTCCTTATTTTCTATTTTTCCTGTTTATATGGGATATTTCCACACTGCAATATTTTTGTTTATTTTGGAAATATGCTGAATACATCCATCAACACAGTGTTTCTCTCTTTAAGGATAAATCTTCTCTCATACAGTATTCCCGTAGGCACACTTTTTTTCTCAAAACCAAAATATAAAATCTTGGTTTGTAGTATTCACACCTCTGCCCAATCACTTCTATTTAGTCCAACATATTGGCACTTAACTTTACTCACGTTTCCTACTTTGTATTTCCAAATTTTTTCTCTGTAGCTTCTGTCCTGCCTATATTTTTCTTGCAAAGTATATTAACTCTGTATTCTGTAAATAATAATATTGCTAGGGATGAGGTTAGGTTTATCTAATTATCTGTACATATATCTATAGCTTTTTCAGAGGAGCTTATTTTATCTGGATAAAAATTTTGGTCATGAATCAAAATCTACAATGAGAAATCCAACTATAAACAGGAGCATTTAGTTTTAAAATTTTATGGTAAAGAAATTGTGAGAAGACAAGTAATGCTAGTAGTGAAATAAGGGGAAGGATATATGCAAAATCTTAAGAACCATTCTGATCTATTTCTAGCAAGTTAAAAAAATTCCACACCACTTTGCATTTGGATTAGTGGCTACATAAAATTTAAGACTACTGATCTCCATTAACTAATTATTCAGACTCCAATATACATCTATTGTTTCAGAGGACTTTTTTACACAAAATGGTAATTATCTTATTTCTTATTAATCTTTTAAAATCAGAAATGATATTAGTTTTCTCCACTCTGGGCTCTTAACATATGTATGTTATCTTTTCTTTTTTTATTAGAAGTATATAGAGATACAATTGAGGGGGAAACATTATCAAACCATCAGTAATCAATGTATATATATTTATTATCCAGGGGTAATGCCAAAACATGGATGACCACCTTGGGTTTCACCTATTGCATTTTCCCCCAGAAGAACTCATGCTTTAAATGGGTATCTCGTGGAGGAATGACATCAGCTTCTGGGATGGTTCCCCCATATTCCCACTCTCCAGTCTC
>PVKS010013110.1:0-51801 GCA_004027875.1 Aplodontia rufa | reverse complement strand
AATCCAATCGATAAATGGGCTAAAGAACTCAAAAGGAACTTCTCTCCAGTGGAAGTCCAGAAAGCCCATAAATATATGAGAAAATGCTCTACATCATTAGCTATAAGGGAAATGCAAATCAAAACTTCAATGAGATACCACCTCACTCCTGTTAGAGTGGCAAAAATGAAGAATACAAACAATGACAGATGCTGGAGGGGCTGTAGGAAAAGAGGAACACTACTACACTGCTGGTGGGACTTCAAACTGGTTCAGCCACTATGGAAAGCAGTGTAGAGACTCCTCAAAAAATTAAGGATGGAACCACCTTATGACCCAGCTATCCCACTCCTGGGAATTTTCCCAAAAGACTTAGAGTCAGCATATTATAGCGATGTGGCTGCATCAATGTTTATAGCAGTTCAATTTACTATAGCTAGATTATGGAGCCAACCCAGATGCCCCTCACCCAACGAGTGGATACAAAAGCTTTGGTTCATATATACTGTGGAATACTACTCAGCCATTAGAGAGGACGTTATTATGTCTTTTGAAATCAAATGGATGGAGATGGATAGAATTATGCTTAGTGAAGTCTCCCAAGCTCAGAGACTCCAGGGTCAAATGGTTTCTCTCATCTGTTGATGCTAGCATATATGGGGAAGCAGTAGGGCTGACGGCTAACCTAACAAAACTGCAAATTGAATGACTTTCAGAGCATTAGGGGAATGGCTCTATAGGATACTTGGAGGTGTAGGGAGGGGATTGGGAGGGGGGAGGGTATATAAAGAACTCGTAGGAGTCTGGAGATTGGGAAGATGGGGGAACCATCCCAGAAGCCGATGTCATTCCTCCACGAACGACCCATTTAATGCATGAGTTCTCTGGGGGAAACTGCAATAGGTAAAATCCAAGGTGGTTATCCATGAGCTGGTTTTTCCCCTCAATAACAAAGTTTATATCCATTGATCGCTAATGTTTTGATAATGTTTCCCCCTCAACTGTATTTCTATATTCTTCTAATAAAAAAAACAAAAAAATAAAGAAATGAGTGAAAGAACTAAAAAAAATCTCTCAAAAGAAGAAACACAAAGAGTGAAATTACATATTTTAAAAATGTTCAATATCCCTAGCAATCAGGGAATTGCCAATCAAAACAACATTGAAATTTAATCTCACTCCAGTTAGAATGTAAATCATCAAGAATGTAAATAATAATAAATGCTGGCAAGGATATGGGAAAAGCTACACTCCCACATTTTTGGTGGGACTTCAAATTAACAGACTCATTTTGGAAAGCAGTATAGACATTTCTCAAAAGAGAAATCAAAAAGATGGGAATAGAACCGCTATATGACCCAGCTATTCCACTCCATGGTACTTATCCAAAAAAACTAAAATCAACATAATACAAAATGATACAGGTACGCCAATGTTTATAACAGTGTAATTCACAATAGCCAAATTATGGAAATAGCCCAAATACCCATGAACAGATGAATGGATAAAGAAAATGTGTTATATATAAACAGTGGGGTTTTACTCAGCTCTAAAGAAGAATAAAACTATAGAATTTGCTAGTAAATGGATGGAACTGGAGAACATCATGCTAAACAAAATAAGTCAGACTCAAAGTTAAAAATCAAATGTTTTCTCTCATGTATCGAAGCCAGAGCAAAATAAGGGGGAAAAAGTGGCAGACACAATGAAAACGGAATGGAAATTAGTGGAATGGAGAAGGGATTGAAGAGCAGGGGATGGAAAATGGGGAGAAAATACAAATAAGTTTGAGTTAATTATGTTCTGAGTACATATAAATTTGCCCATGGTGAATTTTACCTTTATGTGTACCTATAAAGTTACACCTAATAATGTGTACACATTATACATAGGTATGCATTATATAATAATGTAGGGAAAGCCAGTAAAGTAGAGGAGGGGAAGGATGGGGGGTGGGGAAGAAGGGAAGGAAGGGAGGAGGTACTGAACTGGAACAAATTATATTCCATACATGTATAAATATATCAAAATGAACCTTACTATCATGTCTAACTATAATGCACTAATAAAGCCATTTTTTAAAGACAAGAGATGGATAGAATGCAGAGAAATTGATGCTCCTGCATATATTTGTGGTAATGCTGAATGGTGTAGCCATATGGAAAATAGTATGGAACATCCTCAAAAATGTAAAAATAGAACTACCATATGTTCCAGCTGTCTTACTGGTGACTATATATTCAAAAGAATCAAAATCTGAATCTAGAAGAGATATTAATACTCCCATCGTTATTATGATGCTCACAATAACCAAGATGCAGAAACAACCCAAATTTCTATTGACAGATAAATTGATAAAATGTGGTATACTGATGTCATGAAACATTATTCAGCTTTATAGAAGAAGGAAAGTCTGTCATTTGCGAAAATGTGGATGCACATAGAGATCATTATGCTAAGTGAAGTAAGCCAGTCACAGAAGGACACATAGTGCTGGAGTTCACGTACATGAAGTATTTTAAACAGTCAAATGCACAGCAGTACAAAATAGCACAGTGTTTGCTAGAGGCTCTGATAGGGAGGGAAAATGTGCAATTGTTCAATGAGCTTAAACTTTCAGCTATGCAAAATGAAAAGTTTTACTTTTTTCTGAGAATCCCAAGCATCTCTATGTTATCATATACTCACTCAACTGGAAAACCAGGACACCTAAAAACTATGCAAAATAAATTACATTTGCAAAAGAAATATTCCTAGCATGATCTCTATAAAGACTGATATAATATATCTTCATAGGACATGACACAGTTAAGAGGAGTGTCACAGCAAATTGCATGCAGTTAATATAAATGTATAATACCTAGGTAATTGCCCTAGGTTCTGACCTGAGGGACGGGCCAACAAGCACACAGGCAGGAGATCCAGGTGGAGCTGTCTCACTTTATTCAGACTCTACATTTCCTTTTATAATCCTAAGGGAGTTGCCAGGAGTTATGCAGATTTCGAGTACAGAGAAAAAAACTAGGGTACAGACAAAAACTAGGGTATAACCTGTCATTAAGACATTCTAACCCACCCTAATCTTTAACAAAGCACGACCTAGCAGCCCTTCCAGAAGGAACTTATGCAAATAGTCAAGATCACTCTAGGGCAGCTGATGAAATGAAGTGAAGGTCAGACCCCAACAGGTAATAATTCATCAGCATTTTAATCTGTTTTATGTGTTAGATTATTCATCTCAATTTGTGATTTATTCTCTGGTTTCTAGAGAATGTAACAACATTGAGAAGTAGCAATTTCTTACACAAAATTTTACCGCAAGACCTGCCGTATTAATATTCTGTCTCCTAGTATCATCTAAACAAACTCTCCTATAAACAAATGCTGGTGCCACTGTGATACATGTTCAATATTATTATTTTTATTGATACATGACTGAGGTGCAGTAACTTCACACGTTGAACATTTACAATTTGATAAACTTTTATATAAACGTGTAAACGTATATATATATACGTATATACATATATATATCAGCGCATTTAATATTCCCAAAACTTTCCTCATTCCTGCAAACAATTTCTACCTGCCACCACTCCTGCTGACGATCCCCAAGCATCCTCCGTGTTACCTTCCTACAGTATGAAATAATTACATAAATGAAAAAAAAAACCCGTATGCATTATTTTTGTTGTTTTTTTTTCCAATTTGGCATTCAGATAACTTAGCTACTCTGAGATCCATCCATGTTGTATTTATCAATATTTTCTTCCTTTAATTTTCTTTTCCTGTAATTTACTTGTCTGATTTTAGCATCAGAGTAATGCTACTCTCATAAAGTGAAAGGAGAGAGTGTCCCACCTTGTCAGTATTCTGGAAGCATTTGTATAGAAGTGGAATTATTTTTTTCCTTCAGTTTTAGGTACACGTTACAGGTTAAGTATGAGGTGTCCCAGTAAAAGCTGATGTGTGAGACAATGAAAGAATTTTCAGAGGCAAACGATTAGGTTATAAGTGGTTTGACCTGATCAGTGGATTAATTCACTAATATGGATTAACCAAGTGGTAAATTGAGATGGGTAGGGTGCAACCGAAGAAGTGGGTTACTGGGGGCATCCCTTTGGGGTTTATATTTTGTCCTTGGAGAATAGAGCTCTCTCTACTTCCCGATTCCCCTGTCATGAGCTGCTTTCCTCCACCATGATCTTCTGCCTCACCTTGAGCCCAGAGCTATGGAACCAGCTAACCACAAACCGAACCTCTGAAACTATGAGACAAAACAAGCTTTTCCTCCTATAAACTGTTCTTGTCAGGTCTTTTGGTCACAGCAACTGCAAAAGCTGACTGAAATAGACTAGAGAACTACCAGGGCCTAGTTTTCTTTATAGAAATGATTTTAGTTACAATTTTCATTTCTAAGAATATAAAAGGTTAATCAAGTTATCTATTTGTCTTTGAGTTTTATTGGTTTCTGTCTACTAAGGAATTTGCTTAATTCATCAAACTTTCCAGTGTTACTGACATAATATTGTTCTTAATATCCCTTATTTTCATTTTAATAGCTTTTTACTTTATTGACTCATTGCATTTCCGTTTTCTATTATTTTAGTTCTGATCATCATTATTCTCTTTCTTCCCTTACTTTCATTGTATTTGCTTTTCTTCTTGTTTTGCAAGATGGACACAAATAATGTGTATCTTTCTTTTTTAATAGGATATTTTTCATTAAATACTGCATTTGTTACAAACCACAATTTGTAATGAACATGTAATATTTTCATTTTTATTCAATTCAAAATATTGTTCTAATTCCCCTTTCGATTTTTCTTTCATCCATTTAGAAGTGTATTATTTATTTCCAAATTTTGCAGTTTTCTACAATATTTTTTCCATAAAATTCCAACAAAGGGGAAAAATTATACCTGAAGAGGAAAACCAACTATATAATGTGTACTAATGGATGAAATTTTGTAAACACTCCACAGGATTTTGTTTTAAATGGCATTTTTTAAATTAATTTTAAATCTTTAGATATGCAGGGCTGATGGTAACTACCTTTAAAAGTAAAAATTCAACTATTTTATTTAATTTCCCATTAAATCACTGTATAACTCTGCTGCATCTGTTATTACTAGTAGTAGTAGTAGTAGTAGTAGTAGTATTGAGAATTCAGTATTGAAACTAGAATATTATAACAAGTTACATGTCTGCTTGCAGCTCTTGCAGTATTTAGGTTATTACTTATCCACTGTCATTATTTGTATTAATAATGTAATAAGCAATATACTTTCAAGTACAAACCAGTTAAGAAGTAAGCACTTGAACTGAGATTGTAAATTTCATATTTTCATAAAAATAATTCTGAGAATTTACTGGTCTAAAATATGTAAATAGTATGACAATTTTGCAAGTGGAAGTACTGAAGAATTCAGTTAAAGGAAATAATCAGTGTTGGAAAAACAAATTGTGTATGAGCCATTCCATAAAGTGAGTGATATTTCTCTTGAATTCTGTTGAATAGACTATCCAGAATCAATGAAAGCTCTCTAAAAATTATTCATTCTAGAGTTTATTATAACATCAAAATCCTGTGAACCAAAGGAAAATATAACAAATACTGATGAATATAGATGAAGGAACCAATTTAGAAATAATAAATGCTTACTTGAAATTTAGCCATTTAACTACTTCTGGGTTTTAGTTCAAAAGATGGGTAAAAGGGAAACTTTTATGGGATCTGTGCCATCTCTGACATCTTAGAAAGGAATATGAGATCCAAGCAAGAGGTATGGAGCAATCCTATGTGCAAACAATACAGATGAACATTTTATACCAAGTCAAAAGCTAAATTAAAGGAAAACAAAAAAGCATAACATGGGATCCAAGAAATGCAAGAAATGAGGGGTATTCAAAACAAACATTTTTCTCTTTAAGAACACTAACACCACTAGGCACGGTGTCACACGCCGAGCAACTCAGGGGATTGGAAGGAGACAAGAGGATTCAGAGTTTGAGACCAGCCTTACCAACTTAGGGAGGTACTAAGCAACTTAGCAAGACCCTATCTCAAGAAAAAAGAAAGACAGACAGACAGACAAAAAAACACCAACACCAAAAAAATAACTTTAGAGTTGATAGCTTAAGAGCAATCCTATGGAAGCAATAACAAAATTCTCTCAAAATCTTTATCCACTCATATGCCATTCTATATAGACTGGGAAAGAATTCTCACCTTGCTTAAAAATTTATGACTAAATTTTTTTCTTTCCCATCATATCTGCATTAGTTCACCTATGAAGATGGATGAACATCAAAAGCAGAACAGAAAACTCCTAAAATTAAATTGACTTCAATTTGTTTCACATATATTTGTGTGATATTGATGACAACCTATTCAGTTAACTTTAAATATAGATAGATAAAATATTTTCTTTAAATGAAAATTCTTGGTTAAAAACTTATAACATTTTCACCACCACTGGAAAAAAAATACAAAACACATTTTCCTCACAGTCTGTGAGTAATACCACCTTTCAAGATGACAAACAGCATGTATGCCACATACGGAAAGTTCATAATTCCACTTAAGAGTAACTTAAGTCAAAGATGATATTCTACTTTAAGCCCCAAATATTTATAACTTAAAACATACTCATATAACTTATACAAGGAAAATCAATACCTTCCAAATTGTAGAAAATAGAAGACAGACAATTTTTTTGGATGGAAAGATTTTATAAGAGTAAAAGTATGTGCCACTTACATGCCTGTCTTATCAAGGATGTAAAACTTCTGTAATTACTCGAACTTACCATCTCTACTTCCCAAATCTTCCTACTCCTGCATGCTTCTCTTTAAAATGAAAGTGTCAGAGACCAAAAATGGAACAAAGAATTTGGAATTAAACCAGCAACATTACAACTGCTAGAAGAAAAAATAGGATCAACACTCCACCATATTGGCATAGGCACTGACTTCCTTAACAAGACTCCCATAGCATAAGAATTAAAGCCAAGAATCAATGAGAGGGATGCCGTTAAACTAAGAAGCTTCTGCACAGCTAAGGAATTAGTCACGAGTTTCAAGAGATAACCTACAGATTGGGAGAAAATCATGACTTGCTACCTTTCCAATAGGGGACTAATAACCAGGATATACAAAGAACTCAAAAAGCTTAGTACCAAAACCATAAACATATATGTATACAAAGGAGTTCTACTCATAGATAAATGGGCTATGGAACTAAACAGAAACTTTTCAACAGATGAAGTTCAAAAGACCAATAAATATGTGAGAAAGTGTTCTACATCACTAGCAATCAGAGAAATGCAAATCAAAACTACATTAAGATTTTACCTTACTCCAGTCAGAATAGTGAAGATGAAGAATATCAACAATAACAGATGCTGGAGGGGTTGTGGGAAGAAAAGAACACTAAAACACTGTTGGTGGGACTGCAGACTGGTACAACCACTCTGGAAAGCAGTGTGGAGACTCCTCAAAGAATTAGGGACCAAAACACCATGCAACCCAGCTCTCCGACTCCTGGGTATTTTCCCAGAAGAGGTAGAATTAGCATATTATAGTTACATAGCTACATCAATGTTTATAGCCGCTCAATTTATAGTAGCTAAATTATGGAAGCAACCCAGATGCCTTTCACTGGGTGAAAAGATCCAAAAACTGAGGTATATGTATACAATGGAGTTCTATTTAGCTATTAGAAAGGATAATATCATGGCTTTTGCAGGTAAATGGATGGAAACAGAAAAAATCATACTGAGTGAAATTGAAATAAGCCAAACACAGAGACTTAAGGGTTGAATTATTCTCTCAGATGTGGAAGTTAGAATAAAACCAAGTATAGGGTGATAGTCAAGTTTATTTATTAGGCCCACCAAATTTGAAGTAACACATAATGTGGGGGAACTATAGGTATGAGGAAGGCAGGGAGAAGGGTGGGGGAGGAGCAAGGAAGAGTGGGGAGGGAAGGACAAGGGGGTTATCAATTCCGTAAGGTACAATTGACTCCATTGAGAAGCCAAATAATACTCATGCCAGCACTTAAATTTTTTAAATTAAAAAACTAATATACATACATATGAACATTTATATATGTAATAGGGGGAATTACTTTAAAGAGTGGGGAGTGGGCAGGGTTGGGGGGAGATCCTGAATAAGATGGGGTTCAAATTACATTGTCATTACATATGCATATATGAATGTATCGCAAGGAATCCCTTCAATATGTAAGAATATGTTAAATTAATAAAAGAGAAAAAAAGATGGAAGTGCCAGCTAATTAGGATAGCCAGCCTCGGTTCCTGCGTGTGACCCAGTCAGCAACTTCACCCAATTCATGTGGCACTAAAGGGAACAGTAAGCAGACAAAAACCCTCTTCCTACTCTCTTTCTCTCACAGTCTCTGGGGAACCAGTTAGGAAAAATCTCTTTCAGGAATTCTGTGACTGAATATGGTAATTAGAAGAAGAGAGGAACCAGCTGAGAAGAAAACGGTTTGTGAGTAATTGAAACAGGACTGTAAGATTTCTATCCTGTCTACATTTTCTACATTAAGGCTGATTACAACAAATCAGTGGTCTCAGTGCATAAAATCACCCTTACCTAAGAAATAGTGGGGATCGGTGTGGGTCTGAGCTAGAGTGGAAACAAGGGAGAAAACTAATGGAGGAAGGTGGGCAAAGCCCAGCTCATGGTCTCTCTCTTTACTGGACTCAGAGGTGACATTTTCACTCCACCTTTAGGGAAGGGGGAAGAGTATGCAGACGGTAATTCAGTTATGTACACTGTAACAACAGTTATATTTAAAAGTGGAAAAGTTATTAATAAAAATTTTCTTAAAATTCTTTGCAATGTGTAGGGAAGTGAAATAAAATTGTAGTAGATCAAGGTTGAGTCCTATATATCAGCATTAGCTGAGTCTGTTGGTAAAGAGGGCTAAACAATAATGCATATGTAGAGAGGACTGAGAGCAACCTTGGAAAAAATTCATAGATATGAAAGTAGCTGGCCCAGGAAGAAGACTGAGCTTCTTTGCCAGAGGGGGGAGTCTGTTTAAAAGTCATGTCTGGATGTTTCTCTGGTAATTGTCTCACATGAAGCCCAGGGATTTGTGTCTGGATTCAGGGGAGAGCAAAGACGCTGCGCGTGAGAAGGAAACCGACTTTCATTTGAGCTCCAGTAGGTATTGTACTGTTGGCAGCTAGGCTGGAGGTAGCCTGCTGACAGAATGTAACACTGAAGGCCAAGTGGAAGAGTACAAAAGGTAGAACCCAGGGGAGAGCTCCATGACTGGCTGAGAAACACAGAACCTCAGAAAGGACTGGTTCCAGAGGGAGACTTTAGAGGATTGGCTCTGAGCAAGATGCAAGTGGATGGGAGATGTGACTGGGAGAGTCTGCTCGAGTTCTTTTCTCCCTTCTTCACTTTCTTGGAAAGATAGCAGATCAGATCATCATCTGGTGAGAGGAATGAGGAGAGAGAGACGAAGTCTTCACTTGGGGTGGGGAGCAGATAGATCCACAGTACTCTGACTCCTAGGTAGTTCAAGGTCTCACTAGGAAGAAGTGAACAAGCCAGCAGGTTTTGAGTCGTCCTGCCAAACTCAGGCTCATCTCTAACCTTGCTGATGGGACATGGAAAAGAGGGCAGGTTGGTTCCCAGACGGACGTGGAGCGGGGAACCTCTCCTCACACCTAGTAGGACTCCACAGAAGACAATCGAGTTTGCAGACTTGACTCAGTGCCTCAAAGACCCCGTGGTCAGTCTCTGTGGTTCCTCTGTTTGGTTTAAATACGGGTGTTTTCCCTACAGTCCTCACATCTGAATTCTACGTAAGAAACATTAGAAAGGGAAATGGAAAACTGTCTGTTTTCCCGTTAAGAAGACAAGGAAAGAATCAATACAGAAACAGTCTTGCAGGAGTCTGCAGATAAACTAAGTGGCCTGAAGGAGTGGGCTGGCAGCTTTAGGGAAAAGGCTTTCCATCACCATGAATTAGAAGGGTTTCACCAAGGCAAGGTAATCTTCCACGACTCACCATCTTAATTAATATCTACTCATAGACATAGAAAGAATTGTGCACAGAGCTAGCAGTTCCAACCACAGTTATTGTGACTTACCAGGATGGAAAGAAAGACAGCAACCATCCTGGAAAGAAGGAAGCAAAAGTGGCCCTGATCTTCCCCTGCTTCCCTGTGGATTGCTAGAGCTGCTAACCCGGACCTGCTAGGTCTGAGGTTTCTGTCCTATATCCAGGAGCTGTGGCTATGATGATCTCAAGGACAGGCCGGGGAAGTGTGGGCCAAAGGGAGAATAAATGCTGAGCACTTGATATTTTTGTCATGAAGTAAAGGCTTACCCAAAACTGAGGGTCACTTGGAAGTTTTATGGAGATAGGATAGATTTCTGATGAGAAAAGGTAAACCCTGATAAATACCTACAGATATATTTATGGGAAAAAATATAGCAGAATCCTAATCAATCAATAATTGTGTACAACCCACCTGACTTCAGAGGAAGAAGTGGCAGGAAAATAACATAAAAAAGAGAAATTCAGTTCACACAGACATGTATATACACACACATGTACATATATGTATGTACATACACATATGTATACATATATACACACATATATGTATACATATATACACAAAGAAGAATAGAGGAAAGAGAATGGGAGAGGGAGGAGGACACATATATATGGATATGTCATAACCAACTCCACTATTATGTATAACTATAATGTACTAATACAAACACTTTTTAAAATTTACTTTAAAAGAAGCAGGAAACTGTCAGGTAAGCTTGAACTCAATGCAAGAAGGTTGAATAAAAAGTGTTAAATAAGTTTAAAAAAAATCATTGAAAATGACAAGAAGAAAACTCACAATGGCAAAGTACCAGTCAGAAATTTTGTCAATAAAAGGGAAGGTGCCGGAGTGCATGTCAATTTGTCTCAGAAATTGTAGGAAGCTGTAACTCTTTTTAGCCTGTGACAGGTCAAGTAGGAAAGGATTTCCGAAGGATATAGAAAATCGGAATAATATGATTATTCTGGCTAATCTAACAAACAAAGAATATACTTTCTTTTGAAGGAATCACAGAGCATTTAGAAAAGAACAATTATATGCAAGATTTTTAAAAACTAAATTCAGAAGGAAGAATCATGAGAGATGGTATTCTCAGATAGAAATAAATGATTGAAATAGTTTAAGAACTACTAAAACCAAAACACAATTTTGAAAATACATGTTAAGGAGAAAAACAAACAAACATTGTTAAGACATATACTGAAAGCTAAGCTTATTTATGGTCTTAAATCCATGGTTGGGAAACAAAAAAGAGTGTAAATATATGAATCATCCATTCATCTCCAAAACTTACAGAAAAAATATAATAAATTAATGGAAAATGAAAGCAAAGTATAATTATGACAATTATTATAATTGTAAAATCAAAAAGGAACTAGAACAGACATGTAAGATCAACATCTCATTTCTGAAAAAAATAGCAAAGCTTGTTGAGTGCTAGGCAGTCTACTGTAATAAAGAAAGTGAAAGTACAAGCATATAAAATAAAAAATGAGAAACAGGATATAGACACAAACTGTGTTTTAATAGTTAGCAGAAGTAACTTACAAACTGTAATGCAAACAATTTTCAACAAATGGATAATGGAAACATTTCTAAGAAGCTGTACTGATAAACATGATTGGATTTGGCTAAGCTTTCCCTTCTCAAAAAAAATTCTACAGCCCCAAATTATTTCAAAGGAAATATTTCCAAATCTTTGAGGAACCATCCGAGTTACATTAAACATTTTAAGTAGTAGAAAGAGGAAAAAATCTTCCAATATTTTATAAAGCCAAGATAATACAGACTCTGAAGACTTGAAAGGAAGCACAAACACAGAAACCTATAGGTAAGTTACATTAAAGAATGTGGAGATAGTAAATCTGGATAAAACTTTGATAGAGAGCCCTCAGCAATATCCTGAAATTAAAATATATCATAATGAAGATGAATTAACTCCAGAAATATAACTGCAGTTTATTTTAAGAAAAAAAATTTAAGAAAGAAGGGACAGAAAGAGAGAGAGAAGCGATTTTTATTTAGTTTTTCATGTGACTTTCATTCCTCAGATACTTTGTTGTGTACGTGGTACTGGGGTAGTGCACGGGAGGCAAGCCCTGTAACTGCCAAGCCACCGCTCCAGCCTCTTAAGAAATTTTTTAATTTAATTCAACATAGCAGCGAATTATTTGTATGCCTGGGAAGATAAACATGACATGCAAATGCTAGAAATAAAATGTTTCATTTAATGCATAAAAATCAATAGCTTCCTTTAAGACACACACGGATTGTTAAAGAGTTGCATAAGAAAATATTCCTACAGCAATAGAAAATAAACATTTTTAGCAATAAAAATTAGAATAACCCGCAGAAAGCTTTCAAAGATTGATGAAGAGAATTAAAACATTTCGAAAACTAAAAAGACCTATCTTTTTCATGGATAAGAAGACTCAATATTTTATAGAAGCCTACTAAACAAAATTATGGGCAGCCAATTGCTGTTGACTGAACTCCTGCACTAAGCCCAAATAGACGCTCCCAGACCACAATGGAGTCACTTGCACTAAATGTCAGGTAACCAAACAGGAACTTTAAAGAAGCACACAGATCCCAAAATTGACTTTTTCTCCTACCTGAAAACAGGAGATTTAAGTGTACTTGTACAATGTAACAAGGAATCCATCTGCCGTAACTCTTATTAAAAAAAAAGTCACATTAAGCAAACTCATGTTAAACAACTAAGTTTTTTCTTAGTATTCTCTTCGTTTATTCTCCTCTTGCAAAATCCACCTTTCTGCCAATGCCTAGTAGGAGTCTGTATTTTACTTTGAAGTATGGATGCTGCCTCAATTCATGAATCCCAAACAAAAACCAATTATATTTATAACAAAATTTGTTATTTTTTTTTTTTATTTTGATGTGATGCTGTGGTTGAGATGTGAAGTGTTCTCTAAAGGCTCATGTGGGAGACAATACAAGGTATGGAGGTAAAATGACTGGGTTATGAAAGCCTTAACCCACTCTGTGAATGAATCCCCTGACAGGGATTAACTGAACGGCCACTGTGGACTGGTAGGGTATGGCTGGAGGAGGTGGGTCACCAGCGGCTTGCCTTCAGGCTGTATATTTGGTAAGCTGAGCGTAGTCTCTCTCTGCTTTTTGGCGTGATGCCTTGAGCTGCTTTCTTCCACCACACTCCCATCATGATGTTTTGCCCCAAGGAATGGAGCCAGACTTCTACGGACTGAGACTTCTGAAACCATGATCCTCTAAAATTGTTCTTAGCAGGTTTTTTAGTCACCACCGCAAAAACGCTGACTAAAGCACATGACATACAGTTGACTTAATAGGTAATGTTACTTTATTCCTATTAACTACAATGATGCATTTGACCCAATTAGAGATATATCTTTTTAGAGCAGAGGAGTGACCAGTAATCTTACCATTGGAACAATCAAATGAGAATATCCAGCAAAATGTCAATTAAGAAACAAAGAAGTAAGAGCTTCAGAAGAAGGGAATAGAGACTACAAGTATTAAAATTTATTGTGAGGCTTGACATAAAATAATATGTAATAAGAGAAATAAATAAAACAAAATATTCAAAATATACCCATAAGCTTTATTATGTGATAAATATAGATTTTAAATAATTGGAGGGAAAATGTTAGTTTTTATAACTTAAAGGTAAATTACAATCTAGAAAAATGTTTGAAAGCCAATGAATGTTCAAAGGGAATATCAAAAACACCAGAAACCAAAAAGAAAATGGAGCAAAAGTTGTGAAAAATGTAATTCATAAATAAAGGAATGGAAAATTTCAGAAAAGATACAATTAATCCTCTATAAAATATTAATTCATTCTGATCATAGACCTAAAATTAAGACATAAAGTGCTAGAACTTTTATAAACAACCATAGAAGAGAAAATTGCTGAATCTGATTAGACAAGGAACTTTTAAATATGATGCCAAACTTTTATAAACAACCATAGAAGAGAAAATTGCTGAATCTGATTAGACAAGGAACTTTTAAATATGATGCCAAACTTTTATAAACAACCATAGAAGAGAAAATTGCTGAATCTGATTAGACAAGGAACTTTTAAATATGATGCCAAACTAGTTCTAGAAAGGAAAATAATAATGAACTGGACTTTATCGAAATTAAAATTTCGCTTTATGAAAAACACTAATAAGAGAATAAAGAGATAATTGACAATATTTTCAAATCATATACCCAACAAAGGACATTTATGTAAAATGTATGGAATCTCAAAGCTTAATAATAAGAACAACATTTATTTATTGATTGATCAGTACCAGGAATTGAACACAAGGATGCTTAACCACTGAGCCACAACCCAAGCCATTTTGTTATTCTTACTGTTGCTTCAGGCCTTGCTAATTTGCTGAGTGGCTTTGAACTTGGGAATCTTCTACCTCAGCCACCAAGCTGCTGGAATTACAATGACCACACCCAGCAAGAAGCAACCATTTTTTTTTTTACAATCATCGAAAGATTTAAAATAGATATCTCACCAAACATGATATATCAATATCCAAAACAGCATATGGAAACATGTTCAACAGGCAAAATATAGCCACTTCTTACAACAGCTTTACAGTTCTTTGTAAAGTTAAGAATATTATTTGAACAGCAATCTACATTTAAATGTATGTGTACACAAAACCTACAGGCAAATGTTTAGAAAACTTTATTTGGTATCTCCAAATTCAGAAAACAACTTGTTCCTCTCACAACTGGGAAAAGGAAAAGCAGATTTAGTAATTCCATATAATGGAATACTACTCAGCAATAAAAGGTAAGGATGATGGTAAATACAATAGATTTACTCAGATGCATTATGCTGAATGAAGTCAGTCAGTCATAAAAGACTGTATACTTGGGACTGGAACAGTGGGTCAGCAGTTACAGTGCTTGCCTGGCAAAAAAGGAGATTTTTTTACCAGGTATAGTATTCTTAGTTGACTGTTTTCCTTTCTTTTTTTCCCCCTTTCAGAACTTTGTATTATTCTGTTCCCTCCTGGTCTAAAAAAATGTACTGAGGGGCTGGAGCGGTGGCTCAGCAGTTTCGGCGCTTGCCTGGCAAGCATGAGGACCCGGGTTCAAACCCCAGCACCATGTACACAGCTAAGTGTTGGAGCAACTGAGGCCATGTGAAAAACTAAATAAAGTTGTTTCTCTCTTTCTCTGTCTCTCTCACTGTCCCTCTCTCTTTAAAAAAAAAAAAATGTACTGATAGTCTTATGGAGGGTCCCTTGCAAGTCACAAATTGCTTTTGTCTAGCTTCTCTCAAAGCACAATATTCATTAAAATCATACTAATTTCTACATAATTCAAATAATAACTTTAAATAAACATCAGTATTATTTTGTACTTAATGATGAACAGATGCCTTCACAACAATTACAGAAATCACTAGAATGTTACACTCAAAGTGTAAGAGAGTTCACAACTAGATGTGCATTACAAGAAATGCTAAAGGAATTCAAGCTGAAATAGAAGCATGCTAAATAACAGCATGATAGCACAATTATGGAACGCGTTGGCAAAAGTAAATATAGAAACAAATTCAGAATATTCTATTACTATAAAGATGGTTAAAGTAACTGAATTCTTGCATAAACATTAAAAGACAAAAGTTCTAAAGGTAAATATAACAAAAATATGTTAAAGGATGCATAGTATAGATGGATTTAAATTATGACAACAAGGGACTGGAGTGGTGGCTCAGCAGTTAGAGTGCTTTCCTGGAATGCTTGATGACCTGGGTTTGAACCCCAGCACATATACACAACTGAGTGTCGAAGAAACAAAGGCCATATGAAAAAATAAAGTTGATTCTCTCCACTGCCCACTCTCCATCTCTCTTTAAAAATTAATTAATTAATTAATAGATATGACAACAATACATGAAATGGAGAGGAGAGCTTAATGTGCAGTTTGAGCAGTGGTTGAACTTAAGTTGTTACCTCTTGCTTTATGTATGTCTCAAGATAGCAAACTACACACATTCATGAAAATTACACAATTGAAAAGAAAAAAGAGCCTAGCCAATCAAATGCCAAATGTCAACAAAACAGAAGACAGAAACAGAAAAAACAAATATGGTAAGAGTAAATCCTTCCTTAATAGTTGCTTTAAATGAAAATGGATTAACTTTCCTATCAACACACCTTCGGTGTAACTGAATAGATCAAAACACGAGACCCAACTATATTCTGTCATTTTAGAATTAAGGAAACGTGCAGGGATTTTTTAAAAGGTATAAATGACAAGATTATATAAAGATATAATTATAAAAGCGTGGAGTTTAACTTGTTCTAATTCAGTCTCCAGTTTTTCCTCTTCCCTTCCCTTCTACCCACCCCACTTTTTTACATGCAAGACCATAGGATATACATTGACACAAAAGGTTGGAGTGTACCTTGATTTAACTCAGTTCCCAGTATTTCCCCTTCCCCTACCTTCCTCCCATTCCCTATACTTATTAGATATACTTGAAAAATAGGATAAACATTGATATTTTTAAAAGAGTAAGCTGTATAATTTATTCTAAATCAGACTTCAGTATCCCCCACCACCCCACCATCCCATTCTCTTCCTTCTATTCTATTGGTCTGTTATTTACTATTAGTTTTTATTTTTTACTTAGTGATTCAATATACATGTTAATGAAATTCACTATGATATTCATATATGAACATGAGAAAGTTAAGTCTGATTCATTGCATGGACTTTCCCATTTTCATTCCACCTTCTACCATTTCCTTCCCCTTTTACTATTCCTCTGCTCTTTTCCTTATTTTGGGTTAGTTTCCACATACCAGAGAGAACATTTGACCTTAGGGGTTCTGTTTTGTTTGTTTTTTTTTTTTTTTTGGTTGTTGTTGTTGTTATTGTTTGTTTTCTTTCTTTTTTTTTTTTTAAGAGAGAGAGAGAGAATATCAATTTCAGTGTTTTATATGGCTTTCATTGGTCCAACTCTTGGTTGTGTATGTGGTGCTGGGGTCCAAACCCACATCCTCACACATGCCAGGCAAGCACCGTAACCGCTTAGCTACCACTCCAGCCCCTGACATTTGGTTTTTGGAGACTGTCTTATTTTGCTTAGCATGGTATCCTCCAGGTCCATCCATTTGCCATCAAATGACATAATATCATTCTTTCTTATGGCTGAGCAATACTCCATCAAAATAGCTGTGTTACCTAAAGTGCTAAAGAGATTCAATGCAATTCCCATCAAAACTCCAACAAAATTTTTCACAGAATTAAAAAAAAAGTTATGAAATTTATTTGGAGAAATAAAAGACCTAGAATAGCCAAAGCAATCCTTGATGAGAAAAGCGAAGCTGAAGGCATCACAATACCAGATTTCAAATTATACCACAGAGCTATAGTAACAAAAACAGCATGGTCCTGGCACCAAAACAGACATGAAGGCCAATAGAATAGAAGACACAGACAAACCTGCAAAAATAGAGTTACCTCATGCAAGACAAAAAAGCCAAAAACATAAGTTAGAGAAAAGACAGTCTCCTCAACAATGCTGGGAAAACTTAAAATCCTTATGTAGTAGAATGACATGCAATCTTTATCTCTCACCCTGCACAAAAGTCAACTCAAATGGATCAAAGACCTAAGAATTAGATCAGAACTCCTGAACCTACCTGAAGAAAATGTAGTCCCAACCCTCCAACACATTGCCTCAGGAAATGACTTCCTAAAAAAGTCATCCAAAGCACAATAACTAAAAGGAAAAATCAATAAGTAGGATGGCATCAAATTGAAAAGCTTCCTCACATCAAAGGAAAAAAGAGCAGGAAGAGAGATCCTACGGAATGGGACAAAGAATCACTGCATCCTGCATCTCAGACAGGGCATTAATACCTAGAAAATACACAGAACTCAAAAAACTTAACACAAATAAAACAAACAGCCCAATCAACAAATGGGCAAAAGAACTAAACAGATACTTCCCAAATGAGGTAGGACAGAAGGTTAACACATATATGAAAATGTTCAACATCTCTAGCAATTAGAGAAATGCAAATTAAAACTACACAGAAATTTCACTTCACTCTAGTTAGAATAGCAATAATCAAGAATGTTGGTGAGGATGTGGGGAAAAGGGTATGCTTAAACATTGTTGGTAAGACTGCAAACGGTACACCCTACCTGGAAAACAGTACAAAGATTCCTCAAAAAGCTAGGAATGGATCCACCATTTGACCCATCCAGTCCACTCCTTGATCCAAAGGACTTAAAAGCAGCATGCTACAGTGATGCAGTCACATCAATGTTCATAGCACCACAATTCATAATAACTAAGCTATGGAACCAGCTAAGGTGCACTTCACCTGATGAATGGATAAACATGCAGGTTTAAAGTGAAGGGATGTAAAGT
This sequence comes from Aplodontia rufa, assembly GCA_004027875.1. Lineage (NCBI taxonomy): Eukaryota > Metazoa > Chordata > Mammalia > Rodentia > Aplodontiidae > Aplodontia > Aplodontia rufa. The sequence continues at coordinate 33,294 of PVKS010013110.1, read as the reverse complement.
ATTCTTTATGCAAACATAAAAGAGACCAGGGTGTCCATATTTCTAGCAGACAAAATAGACTTTTAAGTAAAAAATTGTCACAGCAGACCAAGAAGGAAATTATATAATTTTAAAATGATCAATCAACCTGGAAGACATAGCAATAATAAATATATATGCACCAAACAAAAGAACACCTAAATACATGAAACAAACATTGACCAATCTGAAGGATAAATTAGACTGCAGTACAACACTAACATGAGACTTCAAATACCCGCCTTCAATAGAGGACAAAAAATCAAGACTCAATACCAACAAAATAATGGAAATCTTGAGTAGACTATAGATGAAATGAAGCTAAAAAACATTGAAAACATTCCACCTAAGGGCAGCAAAGGACTTTTAGTTCCAATCATACTTAGATCTTTCTCAAGGATATCACATAAGCCACAAGATGACATATTTAAGAAGATTGAAATTATAGCAAGTATCTTTTCTGACCACAATGCAATAAAATTAGATATCTATAACCAAAGAGAAAAAAATACACAAATATGTGGAAATTAAACAACACACTTCTTAACACTTACTGGGTCAAACGAGGAATCAAAAAGCAATTTAGAAGACAAAATAAAAATATACCACAATTTGTGGAAAGAAGCTAAATTAATACTAATAGATCCCTGCCTTTAATCTGGTGGTCTTCTATTTTTATGAGATCCTTTTTTTTTTTCTCTTTTTTATCTTTCACATATATTTTTAAAGTAAATACATCTCTTGACTTTCTGAGTTTGGCTTATTCACGTAACATGATGTTCTGCAGTTCCATCCGTTTTCCCACAAATGACATAATTTCCTTATTCTTTATGGTTGAGACAAAAACTCCATTGTGTATATACCATATTTGTTTTATCCATTTGTCTGTTAATGGGCACCTAGGAAGGTTCTATAACTTGGCCACTGTGACTTGCACGTGGGTGTGCATGCAATCACTACAGTATGCTGACATTAGTTCTTTTGGATAAATAATAGGGAGTGATGTAGCTGAGTCCTATGATGGTCCCATACCTAATCTGATGAGAAACCTCCAACTGATTTCCTTAGTGATTAACTAATTTACAGTCCCACTAACAGAATATAGGTGTTCATTTCTCCCTGCATCCTCACCAGCACTTTAGTATTTGTATTCTTGATGGTTATCATTCTAAATGGATTCATATGAACTCTTAGTGCAGTTTTGACTTGCATTTCCCTGATTGCTAGTTATTGAAATTTTTTTCAGATATTTGTTAGCCATTTTTTCTTTTAAGAAATTTCTATTTAGTTCATTTTCTCATTTATTGAATTGATTTATGATTGCTTTGATATTGTTTTGTAAGTTCTTTATATATTTTAAACACTAATCCTCTGTCAGAAGAATAATTGGCAAAGATTTGCTTTCTATTCTGTAGGCTCTTTCTTCATGGTGTTAGTTTTTTCCTTTCCTGGATAAAAGCTTTTTAATTTGGTGCCATGCCACTTATTAATTCTTAGCATTATTTTCTAAACTTGAGGAGTCTTGTTTAGAAATGTGTTGCTTGCACCTATGTGTTGGAGCATTGACCCTGTATTTTCTTCTAATTCCTAGGTCTTTGACTTTGAGTTGACTTTTGTGCAAAGTGGGAGATAGGGATCTAGGTTCATTCTTCTACATATAGATACACAATGACATTTTTTACCAAAATAGAAAAAGAAATTCTAACATTTATATAGACTCACAAGACCAAAACTAGCCAAATCGATCTCATGAAAGAAGAGCAAAAATGGAAGAATCTTGTGCTCTGATTTCAAATTTTATTATAAAGCTTCAGTAATAAAACAGCTTGGTATTATCAAAAAGACAGACATATGGATCAATAGAATAGAGCAGTGAGCCCAGAAATAACAGTGTCAAAAGTGTACAACTGGGGAAAGGATCATCTCTTCAACAAACTGTGCTGGGAAAATTGGATATCACATGCAGAATAATAAAATTGGACATTTGCCTTATCCTAAAAAAATCAACTCAAAATAAAGGCTTAAATTTAAGACCTAAAACTTTAAACTCTTTGAAGAAAACATGGAAAAAGCTTTATGATATTGATCTTGGCAATGATTTTATGGAAATGACATCAAAAAATTTATGGGACTACATCAAACTAAAGTTTCCACACAGCAAAGAAAACAAGTTAAAATATTTAAGCATCCTAAGGGATGGAAGAAAATTCAAACCATTAGCCTATTTGATAAGGGATTTGTCTCCAAAATGTATAAGGAATATCTACAACTCAATAGTAAAAAACCAAAACAAAAATCCTAATAACCAAATTTTAAAATGGGCTAAGGATTTGATAGACATTTCTCCTAAACATGCTTACCATTGACAAACAAGTATATGAAAAGATTATCAGCATCACTAACCATTAGGGAAATACAGGTAAAAACCACAGTGAGATATTACCCATATCTGTCTGGATGGCTCTCAACAGAGAAGGGCAAACAAAGAGACATGTCAGCAAGGATGTGGGGAAATTAGAACTCATGCCCACTATTGGTGGGAATGCAAGATGGCATAGCCATCAGAGAAATCAATGTGCAGATTCCTTAAACACCTGAACATGGAGCTACTGTATAATCCAGCAATCCTGTTTCTGGACATTATACAAAAGAATTGAAACCAGGATATTAGCACTCCCATTAATTGCAGTGATATTCACACTTAGCAAAGACGTGGAAACAAAGCAGATCCCATTGATTGATTAATGGAAAACGTAAATCTGGTATATACATATAATGGAATACTATTCAGACTTAAAAAGGTAAATTTTGTGACAATATGAATGACCCTTGAGAGCATTATGCTATGTGAAATAAACCAGTCACAGGAAAAATATTGCATTATTCCATTCATATCAAGCATATAAAGTAATCAAATTCACAGAATCAAATGGTAGTAGAGTATTTGCCGAGGGCTGGAAGGAAGGGGAAATGAGAAATTACTAATCAGCATGGATAAAGTTAAATAAGGTGAATAGCCTTAGAGATCTGTTACACGATATTGTACCTATAGTCAGCAAAATGTACTGTGCTCTTATGAAATTTAAGAGTGTAGATCTTATGTAAAGCACCCTACCAAAATATTAATACACACACGCATGCATGCACACACACAAATACATATAAGTAGTCTAAATCAGTAGAAAATGCACCTGAATGGAAATTGCCCCACCTTGAGAAATTTACATAATATGTCTCTAGGTCAACATTGAAACATTTTCCCAGAAACTTAGTTTCACAATCTTTAATACAAGCAAGGTACAAAGCTTTATGAAATGAAAAACGTGGAAGGCTTCATTTTATTGGACACTACTCCAATTTTTAAACTCATAATAGGCAGAAAATATTTGAAGAAAGATTCCTATATCACCTTTAGCAAATTGAGTTGTGGTTCTCATTCTGTTTAACTGATTCTTTCCAATGTAGTTTTCTGCTTAGATGAACTTTTCTCCTCAGGACAGAAATACTTAAAAACTTTTTTAAAAAATTACCTCCTAATTTTCAACATTGACATCACAGTTGTATTATTTTGCCCACTTTTGCAAGGAGAATAATTTTCTGAAATGCATCCTCTTCCTGAACTTAATTTGAAATTGTGAAGCAGTTCATCGACAAGACAAAGTCCTGAAGTAATAACTGAGTACCTTACATATGGGATTGAAAATGCTCCCTATTTTTCACCTTTTGCTCAAACCTGACAAGAAATTGCATTATCCACAAATGTAGTGAAAAATTTCTATAGTTTAAATGATATTTCATGAATATAAATGATGTTCTTCCACTGTTATCATGGATATTGGTTATTTGAGGCAAATAAACCATTTGTTCTTGCATTAATCATCCCAAACACAGAAGATCTGATCAGGTTTTATGGAAGTGTTCATGGGTTTTGCTTGGCGCCAACCTGATCATGACTTCAGAAAGTGAACTCTAAAAACAGCACTGCGTGTCAAAAGGCCGAAAGGGGAACTTAGGGGTTAGATGGCTACAATGTTGTGCCAAAGAGAAATAAAGACAAAATGTGCATACACATCTCGCTGCTTTATTTCCCTCATCATAAAACAGGGTGAAGATGCCCACTCATCATTACTAGTGACTCCTGACTCCAGGTGTGGTTCTTGGTGATCTCCACACATTGCTCCATCCAACCCTCCTGTGACCTATGAGGACTTTGATACCTTCCCCAAGATCTAAGCATCTTCTTTCCCTGCTGTGTCCTCTGGGATGGGCAGCGTACTCCCTGCCCACGGCCTTTAGTTCACAGTTACATGTTGTTGGTTTACTTGCACTGCTGCACCCGCACTCAAAACCATTCTCACCCTCACACAAGATCCTGATAGGTCCTGAGGGACTGTCAGTCCCAAAGCCAGATAAGAACAACAAAGACGTTTATGTGGACAGTTCAAAAAGCAGTGTCATGCATTTTAATTTATTTAACTGGGAGAAGGAGATTGTAACAGGGGAATTCCTTGATTGATAGAATCCCTGCATAGTTGAATTAGTTCAGGAAGGCATCACTACAGTGAGATAAGAAAGGAAGATTAATCCAAGACACGTTAAAAAGAAAGAGTTATAGCTAGAAGCAGTGACTGGCCTGTAATCCCAATTTGAGAGGCTGAGACAGGAGGATTACACTTCCAAGGCTAGCCTCAGCAAGTTAGCAAGACCCTGTGCAAAAAACAAAAACAAAATAAAAGAAAGAAACTGGGTATACAGCTAAATTGCCCTTGTATTCAATCCTCAGTACAACAATAAAGAATTTTAAAGGAGAAAACCAATTACAGAGCTATGACATGCCAACAGAATGGAAGCAAAAGAACAGTAAAAGATAAGTCAAAGTTAAATATCAGTTCCACAACTAGGGTCCTGGAAAAGCAATTTTGGAGAAAGGAGATAGATTTTTCACTGAGAAGATAAATTTTACTATTGACAAGTTTTATTTTACATAGCTTGTGTTAACTTTCTGCAAACAAAATATCTGATTAATCTTGAGGGGTTGGGAATTTAGCTCAGTGGCAGAGCACTTGCCTAGCATGCGCAAGGCCCCGAATTCCGTCCTCAGCCCTGAAACAAAAATTTTTTTTGATTAATCAAAGTACCACATTCTCCAATTATACTAAGTGTCAGAGCAAAACAAAATATGATGCTGATTTCAGATTTTATATCCCAGAGACTGCCAGATGTCTGATGAGATACATATAACATTCTAAAATTAAAGATTACTTTAACTTTGTAAAAATTTAAATGTGTAATTGAGGTGGGGGGAATAAAATACAATGGCTTAATCTTAAAATAGCACTGGTTAGAAGAAATATTTCCAGAAGGATGTTTTCCATTAAAGAATATGAATTAAAGTCCACACAAGGGGCTGGAGTGGTGGCTCAATGGCTACAGTGCTCGCCTGGGATTTGAACTCTAGCACCATGCACACAGCGAAGTGTCAGCAATGAAAGCCACATGAAAAACTAAATAAAATTGATCCTCTCTTTCTCTCTCACTGTCCCTCTCTCTTTAAATAAAGTCTACACAATTAGACTTAATTGCTAATGAGTGATTTATATAAGAAAGCCTTGATCACTTTATTAAAGGAAAAGAAAAAATAACCAAATAAATTTCCACTTGCTTTTTTATCCAAAGATAAACTGCCAAGAATCACATGTAAGAATTCCTCCTAATTAAAAAATAAAAGCATTTGTTTAGTTTGACTTTTGCAGAAATTTTCCAAGTTCATTGATATATCACAATATATTTCTTTTTCATCCTGGCAAAGCCAAATACTATAGTCTAGACTCATTGAGAAGAATTTTGGCTAATTAGGGCATAAAAGTGATAATTTTATTGAAATAATAGATGCTAATTGATGCTCATTTGTTTCAAAAAATTGTATTCCTTTTTAAGGCTCAAAGTGCAAATACAGAAATTTTGAGGAAAATACACAGTGAATATTATTAAGACAGTTATTCAAGCAAGCCAAAATAATAATGTGGATTTTATATTGAGATAAAGATAGCATGCATATATAATCATTTTACTTATTTTATCTCAGTGACAATATTCTTTAAAAAATGTAATCTGAAAATAAATGGAGAGCAGCAGATTAGAGGGGATGGGTAGAGGTGAAGGAGGAAGGGGTGGTTGAGGGATGCAACTGTGGCCTCAAATTGACCAACTTATGCTATATACACGTATGAATACCACCACAATGAATTCTAGGTTTATGTATCTTTATAATGCATCAATTTTTAAAAACTGAAAAAAAAAAAGGAAGACCAGAAGAGGAGAGGAAAGGGATATCTGGAAGGAAAAGTATTGAGGACTGAGAAAGAGCAAACCATGTTATATGCATTTATGGTTCAGTTAAAATAAATCCCGCTATTATGCTGATTCTAACTCCTTTGGAACATTACAGCAATCCAGCAAAATCTATGTTCACAGCAACTCAATTTACAATAGCTGAATTATGGAACCAACCCAAATGCCCCTCACCGGATGAATGGATCCAAAATCTCAAATATATATATATACACACACACACATATATACATACACACACACATACATACAATGGAGCTCTACTCGGCTGTTAGAAACAATGATATTGCATCCATTTAAGGTAAATGGATGGCAATGGAAGAAATCATGATGAGTGAAGTTAACCAAACCCAGAGAGTCAAGGGTCGAATGCTTTCCCTTATTTGTGGAGGCTGAAGTAATATCTAGTCTTGGGGAAAAAGTAGACAAAGTCATGTATTAGAACCACAGAACAAAAACCACAATATGTTAATATTTATGAGATACAGTTCCAAGATGCTGCATAAGATATTTGAATAAGCTACACTGTATGCCTTTACAAAAATGTAAATGTTTACTCCTATTATCAAATATATCAAAAAATAACAAGAGATGATAGGAAGGGAGAAGGGGAAATGTTGGAACTGAGATAAAGCAAGGTACATTCCAAGCATTTATAAGTATGTCACTGTATATATTAATGTATATAAAAAATGTTCTCCATAGGTATAAGAATTGTGTCATTGTACTTGGATATTTTAGGAAAAATATAGGACCCAGAAGAGAGGCAAGGGATCAGGGCACAGGACAAGGGAGGTGGAGGGGTGCGCGGGGAGGATATTGACCAAACTGTATTGCTATATCGTGTGTATCTACGAATATGTGACAACAAATCCCACCATTATGCACAACCATAATTCACTAATAAAAAATATAAAAACCCACTATTATGCATAATTATAATGCACTAATAAAAACATAAAAATAAGTAATTTGAATGGAATAAAAGACACAAAAGTACTGGTCACTGTAAAAATGTAAGGAGCCACTCTAGGTAACATGCACGGCTCTATTCTATGCTAAAATGGAGGTAAAAGCTATTTCCAATTTGGGAGGCAAATGAATAGCAATGATTTTCTCTTCAAAATCTTTGGCACCCTGAAGAATATCTTGAGTGAGTTGCCCCTCAGAAGCATCTATAGAATATTTGTCACAGTACTGAAGTATGGAACATCAACTACATCAACAGATTAGTATATTTTAGAGCTGTTTTCCCACCAGTGTGAGAAATCTATAGATCAGGAAGTAGAGGGGGAGCCCACGTGTTTAGTCTGCTTTTTTTTTTTTTTTTTGCTTTTGTGACCAAAAGATCTGACAGGAAAGATTTTAAGGAGGAAATTTAAGGAGGAAAACTTTATTTGGGGGCTCACGGTTTCACACAGGTCTCAGTCCATAAAACACTGGTTCCATTCCTTGGGCCCAAGGTGAAGCAAAACATCGTGGCAGAGGAGAGCCACTGGGAATGTAGCACCAGGAAGCAGAGGGAGAGCTCTGCTCCACAAGGACAACATATAAACCCCAAAGGCAGGGTCACAGGAAACCATCTTCCCCAGCCACACCCCGTGTGTGTACAGTTACCACCAAACTAATCCTATCAGGGGATTAATGCGTTGATTGGGTTAAGGCTCTCAGGACCCAATCATTTCACTTCTAAACCTTCTTACATTGTCTCACACATGAGTTTTGGGAGGACACCACATATCCAAACCATAACACTTCATAATTTTAGAGATTTACACTTACAATGGTTTCTAAGAGTGTGGACTGTCACTTCAGGGAAGTTTCCGGAAATGGTGGCTCTTCCCATTTCCCTATCCTCTTTTGGGATTAATGAAGAACAAAGTTTAGCAGGGGTTACATTCAAACTGCAATTGTAGTTGGAAGAACACAAAAGTTTAGTGTAAAAAGAAACATTAACAATCATAAGAAAAAAAATCTATGTCTGGGAAAAGAGAAAATATCCTAACCGGGGCACCTGTTCAGAATCCCTTTTACCTGTGAGCTGTGTTCTGGTTGCCTAAGTGACTAGGTTTAGCCTCAGACAGACAGTCTTTTTAGTATCTTTAACTTTGAATTCATAAGGGCTGTGAGTCTTAAAAATGGAAAGGAAGTTTGCACACTTTTTCATTCAACAAAGGCAAATTTTAAAGAGCAGCCCTACATTCCTGGGATGAAGTCCACTTGGAAAGCAGTGTGGAGAATCCTCAAAAAATCTATGTTCATAACAGCTCAATTTACTATTGCTAAATTATGGAAACAACCCAGATGTCCCTCACTGGATGAATGGATCCAAAAACTGTGGTACATATATACCATGGAATTTTACACAGCCATTAGAAACAATGATATTGCAGCCTTTGAAGGTAAATGGATTGCTATGGAAGAAATTTAGCTGAGTGAAATCAGCATAACCCAGAGAACCAAGGGTCAAATGTCTTCACTCATCTGTGAAGGCTGGAGCTAGATCCTGGCCATTGAGAAAGGTGATCTATTATCATGTGTTAAATCCAGATAAGGTGTAATGTTATACAACATAATACATTTTTAGAGATGTTGTGGGAAGGGGAAGGGAGGGATAAGGGTGGGTAATTGGCAGGGCACTCTTGGGGGTAAATCTAATCTTCAGAATCTATATACATTTTATATTATTTTGTTAAAAACTTGTATGATTGTTAAACAAATAAATTTCTCAATAAAAAATTATCTATTGAAAAATATGACTCCATTATATCTACCTTGAAAAATAAAAATAAAAAAATAAAGATCAGCCCTCTCTTTAGGAGAAAATGATTCAACTTTCCTGATTTGGTTTGTTTAATTAAGTGGTTCCATTTTATTTTGCCATTTTTGAGAAACACAACACATTTCTGTTCTTTTTCCTCTCCAGAGATCAGGGAGATGGAAGCAAAGTAATTTCTCTCTGGGTGATGGAAAATGGTCCAGGAAGCTCTTCATAGACAAGCGTGAAGACAAATGATGCATCAAAGCAAGTAGACATGGAGTGTAGTCCTATCCATGGGGTGCTCCTACAGAGACAGAACTACTTATGATCCCTAAAAAACATCTTCCTGCAGCTCATTTGGCTAAGATTTCTGAACTCTGGATTCTACTCCTTTTGGTTCAGTTAAATGCTTCCTATTTCAAACTACAGACTAACCTCATGAAATCTGTAGAGAACTGATTTGCGCATTAAATAATTCCACAAATTCAGCATTAAGTTAATGCGGATTTCTTGAAATCTATATACTTGTGATTTTACATTTATGTAAATTTCCAAACATCGGTCTTAAAATTTTACTAGTAATGATTTTCCTGATTTAATTCTTGCCACAGTGCTGTCTTGTTGCCTTTCAAATTGCAAATGGCTTTTAAGTTGTATGCCACTCCCCCTTTCACTGGGACATACAGTTAATAAACTAAGACACACAGAAGCCCTAGTGTAATCTACTTACTATAAGCTCTGCAGTGGAGGGAGTCATTAAAAAGATAGAAAATTGACTTTTAAAAATAAAATCAAGACAATTTTATTATTATGTTATAAAAATAAGAAAATATCAAAAATCCTCATGCTAAAGCTCGTATGTGAGACAATGCAAAGAGCTTAACAGGTAAAATAACTATATTATGAGAGTGTTTACCTAGTTGGTGCATTAATCCCCTGATAGGGATTAACTGAGGGGTAATCTAGGTAGGTAGGGTGTGGCTGGAGCAGGCATGTCATTGGGGGGCTTGCTTTTGGGGTATGCATATTTGGTGAGCTGAACTTAGTCTCTGTCTGCTTCATGATTGTCAAGTCTTGAGCTGATTTCTTCCTCCACACTCATCACCTCAAGCCCCCAGGAGTGGAGCTGGCTGTCTATGGACTGAGACCTCTGAAATTGTGATCCTCAAAATAAAAGTTTCCTCCTCTCAAAAAAAAAAATCCTCATGCTATAATAAAAATTTATATTCCCCATTCATGACCACCATGAATGGGGAAAGGACAATTGAGTGTTTTCTACACTCCTCCAGGAAGGTTGGTTGGTTGGTGGATTATGTTTGTTTGACCTGAATATGTTAGATTTCATTGTAGCCAAAATACAATGAGTGGAAATGTGTTCTTCAGCAGAAAATCATGCATTGTCTATAGTTCATTCTTTTGTTTTATCTGGCTGATTCTATCTACGGGAGCTATTTTTTTGCAATGCTCGTAAGAGGTCAATGATAGATAGCAGTAGAAAATAATTCTTGCCTATCAACATGCAAATTCTGTCCCATCAGGTGTACAGGTTCCAAGAACTTCCCTGCATAGTTCTAACTTCTTTGCGGTCACTTTGACATTCCTTTACTACAAATATATTTCTGCTCTTTGGAGTTCTTTGACTTGGTTGTAAAAACCTCAGTGATTTCCTCATTAGTAAGTTAAATAAAATCTTTCATTTATATTTCTTCTTATATTTGTATAAAAGTTATAATTTTACCCTTTTTTGAAAAATTGTATACTAAATAAAAATCACACAGGGGAAGCAAGTTTCTTCAAAGAAATTCAAGCAAAATAGCCTCATTTAACTGTAGATCCTTTTCAAACACACTTCTGATTTTTATAGCATTTACTGTATTCTCACTTGTACTGAAGTTATTCACTTGTTGACTACTGCTCTCAACCAGGATTATATAGTGGTCTTGTCTTTGTGGCCAATCCAACCCCAGAATCAATCCTCCCTTCCTCTTTTTTGATAGAACCCAAATTTTCCTTCAAGAACCCACCTGCCCCAATTGTGTCACCACCATAATATTTGGCTGGGATTGTCTGACCCAGGAACTTCAGATGTGAGCCCTGCCTGGGATATATACATATACCCATCTTCTTTGCTTTGGTAATTGGTCTACTGATGAGCATAAGAACCAAAGTTTGTCCACAAAAGTAAATAAAGATTCAAATAAAGATTCAATGACTCCAAAGAAAACAGTTAATTATGGGAGCTGCTAAGAGACATGGAAGATCAGAAGCTCATCTGGGAGGAAAGGTATCTTTAAGATGAAACTTATACTGTGAAAGGGAGAGTGGAGAAAAAAATAAAAATTGGTTCAAGACCATCAAAGTCTTGAACTACTGTATCACACCCTGAAGCATGTTTTCCTCTAGACTTCGCAATCCCATGAATGAATATTTTATCCAGTTTGAGTTGGCTTCCGTTTACTTGTACCATAACATTTCCTGTATGATATAAATTGTGGGTCGATTTACTATTTTCCTAATACTTCACAAAGCATAAAGATGTTTCACAAGTAGGCACTCAAAAATGCTTTTGAATGTTATCTCTTTTTGTTTTTGAGAAAAATATCTTCATGTTTCCTGTTTTTATACTTCATTCTGCTCCAATTATTTTTTCGGATTATAAAGTCCCTTTATCTTTTGCCTCTATCTCATTTCTCATTGCCTCCAATACTTGTTATGATAATTGTGTTTAAAGTATCTTTTTTATTCCTTTGCCTCTTACTCCAGGCATTTTACTTTGCACTCTTATAAGAAAGTACTCAGGTTGTTTGCAACTGGTTTTTGGAATCTTCCCAACTGTCAAGCACTTCTTTAGTGAGATGTGATACAGAGTTGTCCATGCAAAACAGCCCACCTGACCTAATCCATTTATCAGTTTTATGACTGTACTATGTGGTCCCTGCTTTCATTCATTACAAATTGTCTCATGAGATTTTAATAAAACATTAAAATACATCTATCTTGATCTTCATAAATTGATACTTTAGAAAGAAACCACCTCAAACTCGCCTATCTGAAATGAAGCTCACAACTGCACAATTGGTAAAACTAAGAGTGCACTATAAAGGACTAGTTTAAAATCTCTATTGAAATTTTTTTAAAAGCATATCTGTTGACTTAAATATTTATTTTATTAAGTTGAAATACCTTCATTTTTTATAAGAGCAAAAATATGACAAAATGTTTAAATGGCCTTCAAATGAATAAAGGTTTAATATATGAGACACTGAAAATACGAATAGACAATGATCAGACCATACATGACCACAGAACTCTTACCCACATCCTCTGAAGCAATCAGTCCAGAAGGCAAATGACAAGCTCTTCAGCAATCAGCCCAGAATGGTCAGGACTTAGTAAATGACTGCTGGTTTCCCAATATTTTGTTTTAGCTTCCAAGTCAGTACTAACAAGAGAAAGTATTGGTCCCCAAATTATGCTCCCCAAATTAATCACATGACACTTCTATCCAATGCCCTGCAGCTTCTCCATGCCTACAACACCAATGAGAATATACATGAGGACTTCCTTCTTTTCATTATAAAGCGTCTGCTCTTCCCTGCCTGCCATACAGTCTCTGTCATAGGCAAGAGATGGTGTCTGACTCCATTTCTGTTACAAGCTCTAAACAACCTCTATGTGTTCTCAACTGAGTGGTCTTTGTCTATTTCCACAAACATGATCTTCATTGAATGGAATATTTTATAGACTTAAGGATCAAAATTACATGAGATGCATTTTAAGAGGCAAAGCAAGTCATACTCAATAGGAATTCTCATACACTTCTGCATATAATTTAGGTCAATATGTCATAAAACTGAAAATGTGCCTATTCTACAATCCTGTTTACCCTTAGGTATAAAAATCTAGAGATTTTTCTTGCACATGAACATCATGTACAAAAATGACAATAGCTTCATTTTTGTAGCACTAAAAGAAGAATTCGAATTTTCATCATCAAAAGATTAGATGAATAAAATGTGTTATGTTCACATGATGGGGTCCTATGAAGCTTCAAGCATCAATAAACAAGAGCTATGTTATATACATTATCAGAACAGACTCTCCAAAATAAAATGTAGAGAAAAGAAACTTAGAATAACACATATAGAAATGACCCAAATTATATTCAGATCAAACAAGGCAAAATTAAAATATTAAAGTACATATAGTTTTTGTGTACTAAATAGCAAATTGGAGAGATACAAGGACAGGCTAAAGAATACTGAACTAAAATTTAAGAGTAATGGGGGAGAAATATAATTAAGAACAACAAGTATATAACTTGCCCTGTCCTTATATCTATTTCTAATATTGGTTGATTTGAGTCTCTTAATGATCTTTTAACTTTTATATTTTTATGCATTATCTATAATTTTTTATGCATGTTCTATGTCATGATGAAATACTTTTATTAAAACAAAGTTTCAAATTCTAAAATTCATATGGAAAAGCACAAAACCTAGTACTGCTAAAAAAAAATTGCAAACGAAGAAAAAAGTGGGAGAAAGACCTTTACCTGATGCTAAGGAAAATGATTAAATACAATATTCCAGATAGTACAGTATTGGACATCGGTAGGCAAAAAGTGGGAAGGGGAGAAGGATACAGTCAGATAAGAGTAAGTACTTATCTTCTCTAGTGCAATTGATTAACAATAATTTATTGTGCATTTCAAAATAGCCAGAAGACAGGATTTTGAATGTTCCCAGCACAAAGAATGATACATGCTTGAGCTAATGGATACAGAATTACCCTGATTTGATCATCATGTGTCATACACATGTATCAAAATATTACCCTTTACCCCACAAATATATACAATTATTGTGTCAATTAATTTTTAAAAAAATTAGCTTTCACCTCAATATCAAGTCTTATATAAATACTAACTAAAAATGGATCATGGACTTTAATGTAAAAAACTTTTTGGTACAACTGTAGAAGAAAATCTTCTAGATCTAACAGTAGGCACTGACCTCTTACATTTGGCACTAAAAGCAAGATCCATTAAGGAAAACTTTTGTCAATTGGACCTCACTAAAATAAAAAGCTTTTGCTTTGAGAAAATCTCTGAAAACAGGATAAAAAGAGAAAATACACGCTGGGAAAAATATTTGCAACATATAATGTGACAAATAAGTTCTATTTAAAATACTAAAAGCAAAAAAAAAAATAAAATACTAAAAGCACTCTCAAAATTCAACAGGGAAACATCTAATCAGTGTTTGGAGCACTTACCTGGCATGCACAAGGACCCAGGTTCTAAACCCAGCACCACATACACAACTGAATGCCAGGGAAATGAAGGTCAGATGAAAAAATAAATAAAATTGATCCTCCCGCCGCCTCTCTCTTTCAGAAAAAAAAAAAGACAAAGACAAAAAGAGGCATTTCACCAAAGATGATACTCTGATGGCAAATAAACACATGGAAAGAACTATATTATTAGCCTTTTAGGAAAACATAGTTTAGAATTATGAAATATTACTACACATCTAGCAGAATGACTGAAATAAAATTATAAGAAAGATCAAATGCTGGACAGGATGTGAAGAAACAATCTCCTTCATTGCTGGTGGGAACTGTAAAATGATGCAGCAACTTTTGAAAACATTACATTAGTATCTTATAAAATTAAACACACACCATATGACATAGTGCATCATCTCCAAAGAAAAGGAGGACAGTAAAACACCATGTCCCTGAATGTCCTCTTACTGCTACCAAAAACCTATCCAAGTTAAGGGAACAACGAATGAAAGTAAACCTGGGCTGGAAAATCCAGATACACACTACCTTGAAGGACAATGGCTTTCTCTTACACACACTGGGATTGAGGGCAAGTTGGTGTTACCTGTAGAAATCTACTTTCTTGCACGACAGCCAGGACAGTTGTTTCTTGGAATGCTGGTCATAGGAAAAAAAAAAAAAAAAAAAACTAATACAGATGATGTCACTGCTTCTATAGCCCAAAATAAAACCCCTCTCAGCGGGGACTGGCCTGGAACTGAGGACCCTGTGGAGAGGATATCTGTCACTCACTCAGCTGGCTATCACTGGACAAAACACCATGAGGAAGAGGAGGCAACTGCTTGGCAAAGCGCTTTGAAGGACACAACTGCTGCTTGTCAGCTCATTGCCAGACTTCTTGGAGTCATAACTGATCTCTCATGAACTTTCCCCATTAAATCGTATATCTCACATGCTATTCCTGGGCATTTTCTTTGACCTGGCCACAACCTACCCCAGGGCCTTCACACAAATGAGCTCTGGTCATGACACCTTGCAATTCCATTCCTAGTTGATCAAAACAAATGAGTCTGTTGTCCATGCGAAGATATGTATGCAAATGCCCACAGCAGCCTTATGCACAACAGCCAAAACCTGGAAGCAACCTCAATGCCCATCATCTGATGAACAGAAAAACAAAGCTGCGGTATAACTTCAAGACGAAAAGGAATAAAATACTAAAATATGTAACAACAGGAATGAGTTTCAAAAATATCGTGTGAAATGAAAGAGGTAAATCCAAAAGACTATTTAATATATAATTCAATTTATTTAAAAAAACGTATAAAGGCAAAGGCACAGTGCCAGAAAGCAGGTCCACCATGTCCTAGGTTGAGGTCACGAGGGGAGATCTGCTGCAGGGGCAAGGAGAAGCCTTTCTAGGCTGATCGAACTGCTCTCTGTGTCAATGGTAGTAGTTTTCACCTGACTACATATATTATAGAGTGAATTGTGTCCCCCCTAAAAATTTATATATTGCAGTCTAAAATCCCCAGTACCCAAAAATATGACCATATATGGATATGGAGTTTTTAAAGAGGCAGCTACAGTTATTAGGAGGAATTAACACAAGTCAGGGAAAATGAGGTAATTAGGGTGTGTCCTAATCTAAAATATGACTGGTGTCACTGCAGAGACACAGCTACATCAATGTTTATAGCAACTCAGTTTATAATAGCTAAACTATGGAACTAACCTAGATGCCCCTCGCTGCATGAATGGATTCATAAATTGTGGTATGTGTATACAGTGGAGTTCTACTCTGCTATTAGAACAATATTATGCCTTTTGCAGCCAAATGGATAGAAATGGGAAAAAAATATGCTAAGTGAAATATCCCAAACTCAGAGACTTAAGGGCCAAATGTTTTCTCTCACATGTAGAAGCTAGTATAAAACCTATGACAGAATGATAGTCAGCTGAGTTTAAGTAATAAATTCACCATAGTTGAAACTCCACATAAGCTGGGGGAACCATACCTATGAAGGCAGGCATAAAGGGAGGGAGGCAGGAAAGGAGGGTATCCCTACAACAGGGAATACTCAACTCCCATTAGAAGCCTAGCTATACACAAACAGACAGAGAACCTCAGAAATGTCAACGATTATTATACATGTACATGTTCATTTCAAACTCTAGTATGGTGGGATTACAGAGGAGACAGGAGCTTGGGTAATGAATGAAGCAGGGTAGATCCTGGTCTAGGATTGGCCTCAACTTACACCCTCACTATGTCAATATCCATGTATGCATGAATATGTAACAACAATTCCCTCCAATATGTAATACTATGTCAAACTAATAATTAAAAAATAGAAAAAATGTAAGGTAATAAAAATAAAATGGCTGGTGTCCTCATAAGAGTAAATTAGGATATAGACATGGACGAGGGAACAGAGTACGACTACACAGGGCAAAGATGGCCACCTGCAAGCCAAGAGGAGAAGAGGTGCTGCTCTCAAGGCCCTCAGAAGGAAAGAGCCCGCCAACACCTTGATCTTGAATTTCTAACACCCAGAACTAGGAGACAATGCCTTTCCATAGTTTAAGCCAAAAAATCTGTGGTTCTTTCTTAAAGTAGTAAATTTATTCAATATTCAGTTACTAAAATTCATTAAACTATATGCTTAAGGCTGGCAAATTTTATTATCTATAAATTATAACCAATATAACTGAGTGGGAAAGGAATAAAACATTCCCATTACAGTTAAAAAATAACAACAACCACAGTTGTATTTCTGAAGGCCTTGTCATCATTCATGTCACTATTTCTCACAACCAACCAACTGCCTTAAAGGCAGTGATTGCTGTTTTCCTAGTTCTCGAGAAGGAAATAAACATTGTGAGACCATTTGATGGCAAGTAAGGTGAGTGTTTGACTCTAGAGTAGTTAAGATCCTCTGTCTTGTAGGTTCCAAATATTGCAGACTCTAATAAATCAATTCAGTGATTTATCCAAGGGAACTTTTACACATTTATCTTGTTGTGACAACGGGAGTCTGCTTTCTAAAACTGAAGAAAAAAATCAGGAGATAAAATGAGCTTAGGATAAATCTTTTCAAAGCCTTATTCTGCAAAATAACATGTTAGGCAATATCATCTTAAATTAAATTGTGGCCCTTTGTGCCTACGTTTCTGTGAAAAAGAAAATCAATTCCTAATGGATAACTTTTCTGGGAGAACAAAGCAATATGCCAAAGCAGGTCCTCGGGAGCTTTCTCAAAACAGCACAGTAAGCAACCAATGCTCTGTAAAGGTCTGTGGTTTCAATCCCTTTCTCTTAGAAATTTAATTGTGATTGTGATCATTCTTTAAAGAAGTAAAATTCATGTCATTTTACTTCATGGTAGATAGAACTGGTGTTATGGTTTACATAATAGGTGTCCCCCAAAAGCTCATTTGTGAGAGAGTGCAAGAAGGTTTAGAGGTGAAACGATCAGGTTATAAGATCCTTGATTCAATCAATAAATTAATCCCCTGAAAGGAATTAACAGGGTGATAACTGTACCCATGCATTGAGCATAACTCAGAATCGGAAGTGACAAATATTTGTTCTCACTGCTTACTTCATTTTTTGCTTACACATAAAATATAAGCAAAGCGGAATCAATAATATTTTTTTTTCTAGGTAAGACAGACTCTTGAGGAAACTTGCCGTATGTCAGGCAGGTTGTTAGAGTGAATTTTAGATATGACAGAGAGGTCAAAAGCTCAGAGCCACTCTGACACTGGTGAAGGACCAAAAGTTGACTCACCCCACATGAGAAGTCTTTCATCTCACCTGGACTTTGGACAATTTATCATCTTTACTAGATATTCAAATTTAAAAGAAGAACATAGTAAAAATATTGTTTGGATAATAATATTATTATACAAGTGGATCCTAAAAATTATAAAGGAATTTCCAGGTTTGGTGAAATTTTTCTAGAACTGACTGCATGGAAAAATTGGTCATGGTAAATATGTTTAATTTGTCTCTGATTCCAGGACTTCTGGATATTGTTCTATCACACAACCACACTTTTAAAGTAATTTTGGAGGGCTTCCAAAATTCACAAATGTTTGGAAACTTTGTTTCCACTTACATTCTGATCTTTAGTTCACAGTGCTATTAAAATATAGGAAAGCAGGGGGAAACAAGATGATAAATGAGGGAGAAAGAAGGGCATAGATCTGTTTTCCTCCCTTTATTCTCTTTTCCCCTTTTAAACATGAAATTTTTAAAAACAGCTTTTTTTTTCCTGAATTAACTTACTGAAGACAAGATTTGTTTCTTTGAAGATGCCGTTAGTGGGGAAGTACAAATTAACCTTCCAGTGGTTTGGAACAATTGACTCACAATCTGCAAAAATAAATTATGTCTTCTCGACAAAACAGAAGAGAACAGAAGAGAATTGCCTCTTGACCTGAGGAGAATGATCCATAAAATCTGGATCTATCTAAATGTGGTGACAAGTGGATTTCATCTCAGGAAAGAGTACGCGTGCACTGTGTTATCCACAGCTACAAGCACACGTAAAAGAAGCTAACGCAGAAACAACAATGCTCTCAGCATACTTTTATTTCCTCTCAAAGTAGACAGAAAACCACATTAACAACTATTTATTGAAATGCCTCCTATTTTCCCTGACAATACCAAATAAAACTAACCAAAGGGAGAGAATTAGAAAAGTTTTAATAAAGTGGAAATTAGCAAGGCTTACAATATTTGATTTTCACAAACTGATGTTGTAGCTGGGTGAATTAAAGCACAGAAATGTACTATCTCATGGTCCTGGAAGCTGGACATCCAAGATGGTCATGTCACCAGGTTTAATTCCTTCTGGGAGCTGCAAACAAGAATCTGCTCCATGTCCCTCTCCTAGCTTCTGGTGGTTTCTGTCAGTCTTTGGCATATAGATGCGCCACCCCAATCTCCGCCTTCTTCTTTCCATAGGGTTCTCCTCATAAGTTTGTCTCTTTGTATCCAGATTTCTTTTTCTTTTTTCAAAAAGATATCCGTCTTTTGAATTTGGGTCCACCTCAATGACCTCATTTTTACTTGCTCATCACAAAGACTGAATTTCAAAATAAGATCACACTCACAGGTACCACAGATTAGGACTTGAACATCTTTGGAAGGAAAATAGTTCAACCCATAAAAACTATTGTTTCTGATTTGTAGTGAAACACTCTTAAGAGATAAGAATTTGCAAATTATATTCAAGGATGACTTTTTTCAGCAGACTTCCATGGTCATGGAAAGGGACCCAGTGATAAGAAGGTAGGAGACAGAAAATCCCCTCAGTATTTTGATGTTGAAGGGCACATGTATCCTCTGAGTTAACTTACAGATGTGCAGGTCAATAGTTCTTCTGTCCAAGCAGGGATGTCAGGGGGTTGTCAGCTCTTAAAAACCATGGCCACCATCTAATAAATAAAAAATTTTTAAAAATCTAATATAAAAAAGAATTAAAAAAAAGAAACCATGGCCCCAATACAGACAGCAGGTGTGTTCTGTGAACTGTTGTGCTCAACAGCACAAGACCAGTGAGAACAACTCATTGTATTAATATCTGTGCTGCATAATAAAAACTGCTTAAAGGGACACAAAATCATTTGGTAAAGGTTCTTTTTGTCTACTTTTTAAGGCTTTTGTTTTTAGAAAAAAGTTCTTTCTTTAGTTGTTTCACTTCCTTCAGGAAGTCAATACTGAACACTTTTCAAAATATAGAAGTCAGCCCCAAACAAATTTTCTCTGAAGATTGTCGGTAGGCCTCTGATAATGTCCTCCTGACAGGTGAGACAGACTTTTGTCAGCATCCTCCAACAGGAAACTATTCTCAGCTTTTGTCTATAGCAGTGGTTCTCAAAGAGGGGTCCCCAAACCAGCAGTACTAGCATCACCCCAGAGCTTGTCAGGAATGCAAATTCTACTGAGTCACAAACTCCCGAGATGAGGTCAGGCAATCTGTTTGAACAGTCCTCCAGGGAATTCTACACTTCTCAAGTGTGAGAACACTGCCTCCACCAAAGTGAATATATTGGCTACCAAAACAATTTAAACAGAAGCCATTCGACTCTTCCTAATCCATGTTTGGGGTCTGCTTGAAACTGTATGTTTGGTGTTATAGCAACATTTGCCCTCCTGCTGCATGTATTTATTAATACAATTTTGGAATGTTTCTCTATTTTAACTACCAAACAAAGACACAATGTTTTAATGTGGTGTTTTAATGTGGCGTGTTCATGCCTCAGAGGAAGAGGAAGGAATTATTCTCTTAAACACAGTCATTGCTAAAAAGATTTCAGACATAGCAGCAGTTTTGTTCCTCTCATTCAGCTTAGAAAAGGCTTCATGTTGCAGCTCTGGGAATTCAATTCTGAGTGTGTTTCTTCAAACAGTTTTTTAAACACAAATGCCATTTGAGACATGCAGAATCAAAATTTTCATGTAAGGCCCTCCAGCACTGTGTTGTCAAAAAATGCACAGATGATTCTGCTAAGCAAGCCTCGCTATGAGCTATGTAACAGAAAAATTCTACCTCTGCCATCCACTGAGGAGTGATTATTTTAATATGCAAACCATTTTGACTACTTGAGAAAGTGATTAACCATCTTTAAGTATCACTCTTTGTTACTCCTTTGGAAAATTCTGCATGGAGAAAAAGGCAAGCCCAGCAGAAGGCACTGGGGAAAAGATTTATCCAGAGGAAAAGACGCAGCATACAAAGGACTTAGCCAGCTTTTATAGTAATCATTCCCAGTTACTGAGCACTTACCATAAGCCAAAGACCAGATTTGTATTATTTTAATATGCTTTATCTGTAATAGTTTCAATAATCCTAAAAGATAGCTGCTATTCAGCCCACTTAATAGAGCTCTACTCTTTTTATGCTGCTGTAGTTCAAGGAAGTGGCAGGCACCAGATCCAGTGTCAACAAGAAAGGCTGACAAGGGACAATAGGAAATCAGTGAGCAAGTCTGCAGCTGGGATAAGTGACGTAGGTCAGGAGGTAGCACAAACTGGATGCCACTAAAACACCCAGCAATAGAAGAATGATGAAAAAAATATTTTTTAAAGTTAACATTTGTTCATTTTTACTGTGTGCTGGACTCTATTCCAAGCACCTTACCTGTTTAACTTATTTAATCCTCGTAACAAACCTATGAAGTTATTATTCTATCAACGACACAGAGAAGCTAAATGAGTCCAACGTCACAGGGTTTTGACTCAGATATTCTGGCCCCAAAGAACACACTCTTGAATCATTATGGAACTTATCCTGTATTATTAAGATGATGTTATCATTTGGCAATGAAGTAAGAAACGTGTAGTCTATACAAGCATGAATATTTATGACAAGTATTGTACACCAATAAAAGTACTATTCAATTAATTTTTCAAGTACATGCTATGATAATTATAAAACATCTAGCATATCAGTCATCCTTAAAGGACTATATTAGTTATCTCTTGGTGTGCAACATTTTTTCATTTTTGTGACATCCTGTTTTCTCTAGTTTTCAGCAAAAAAAAAAATGGAATTGAATACGTGTGAATGGAAAGGGTTGTTTCTGTATTGGATGACACAATATAAAATAGGAATATAGCATGGAACTCAAAGAACTGAGTCTGTATGATTTTTTTAAAATAGCCTGATCTACAGAGCTGGTGGATTTAAGAACAACTCAAAGGCAGGGCATTTCTCTTCATAGACTGTTGTTCTTTAGTAACCATATTTTTTCCAAATTTTAAGTTACTGATTGATAAATAGGGATTTGATAAATAGAGACTATTTAAGTATCATGTTCACTTGGCAATGTATTCTAGATATGTTAAAATGACAATAAATGTGAATGTATATTACAGGTTTTCAAGGGCAACCAGAATATCCAGGGGAGAAAAGACAACTATAGAAAGTAAATCCTGCAGCAAAGTATTTTGAAATGTTCACAAGGAAGTAGTTGAAGAAATGGAAAAGTACATAAATTTAAAAAAATGCATTTCATAATGACCAGACAAAACATTTCAAGAAGACAAAAACAAAGCCTTTGGATTCAGCAAAAAGGAAATCACAGATGATCTGAGAGAAAGCAAATGGGAGGAGAGACATGCAAGGTGAGAGGGAGGAGCTACTGCAAGAAGTTGAGTAAGGAGACAAAATAATGAAAGAAGTAAAAAGGCATTTGATAAGAAACACACACACACTATACATCATACACACACACACACTCTGTATATATCACGTATAATGTACATGTATATATTATATGTATATAGGTTGTGATCACCCTGCAAGAAGTATTGGTATATACCAATATTGTGTATACACACACACACACGCACGCGCACACAATAGAAACAGACTATATACGCTGTACTTTATATATGTGTATATATAGTATGTATATATATAGTATGTATATATGCATGTATTATATATGTATATATGTTGTGTTTTATGTATATAAAACACCAAATTTGTGTATATACATGATACATATACATTTATACAAATTATGTATTTTGTTAGTCAGTTTTCCATTACAGTAACAAACAGTTGAGATGATCAGCTTTTAAAGAGAACAGGTTTATAATTTTGGCTCACAATTTTGGAAGCTTCAGTCCGTGGTTTGGTCCTGTGACGAGTTAGCAGCATAGACTACAGCAGCATGAGGCAAAACTGCTCCCCTCGTTGCTGGAATGTAAAAATGAAAGGAAAAAGAAAGGGCTGGGATCCCAAATCCTGTTCAAGAGCACACCCTCAATGACCAGAAGGTCTCTCACTAGGATCCATCTCTTAAAGACTCCATCACCCTCTAATGGCACCACGGGCTGGATCCAAGACTTGAACCTTTGGAGGACATTTATCCAAGCCATAGCATTTACATGCAGAGTCTCTCTCTCTCTCTCTCTCTCTCTCTCTCTCTCTCTCTCTCTCTCTTTTAAGAGAAGGATAGAGAGAGAGAGAGAGAGAGAATCAATTTTTATTGAGTTTTTCACATGGCTTTCATTGCTCTGACATTTAGTTGTGTACGTGGGTGCTGGGGTTTGAACCTGTATACTTGTGCATGCTGGGGAAGCGCTATAACCACCGAGCCACTGCTCCAGCCCCCATGCAGAGTCTTTTTAAAAGTTGAATATATATAAACGGTAGAATTGTGGGTACCAGAGGCAGGGGTGGAATGAATAGTGGAAAATTGGGAAGATATAGATCAAAACTTGCAGTTATGTAGAATGGATAAATCTAGAGACCTAAAGTAGACCATAAGGATTATAATCCATAATATTGTACTATGCATGGGAAATTTTCCAAAAAACTAGATATTGCAATAAAGTAAAATTATGAATATATTAATTGGCTTGACTACAAAACATTTCACTGTACATTGAAATGTCATACTATATACCTTTAATAAATGCAACAACAAATAAAATATTTAAAAAGCAATATCATAAAATAAGTAAATAATTTAGAACAGTCTATAGCTCATAATAATTGCTTATTCCATCTTAGCTATTTTCCATGTTATTTAAATCTTTAATACATACTAGTTTCGAGGCTCCCACAGAGTTATAAACAATCCTGAGTACCCCCCAGAGAACCTGCTAGACAGAAGAACAGAGGCAGCTGGAGCTTCCCTAAGGGGAACCAACCATTAATAGTGAAGGGAGGGCCCTGGTTCTTAGTGACCAGGGAAACTCAGGGACTGTCCCTGTACTTCTTCCCATTGCAGAAGGTCAAATTGTGACTGCTTAGGTAATATGCTTTAGAGACGAACCCAATATCTTTAATGTTTTCATATTGAAATGGAAAGTTGGGATTTAAAAAAAATCTGCTTTCATGTTTCATTTATTTTTATCTTTCTGTGTAATAACTTCAAATATTTTAGAATATTAGATATTCTAATATTGAACACATTATTTTCCAATGATTCATCTGACAATATGCAGAGGGCCCATTGCCTTCCAATCTACTTTATTGCTAGATCTCCATAATTTTATTATCATGATGACCCTCACTAGGTCCATTCCTGGATAGTCACCAATAGAAAGATTCCTTTCCTATTCCCATAGAGACTTTGTCATTACTATCCTAATTTCTCAGGAATAATAGGGCTATATAGTCACATGACATCTGAAATTTTAAAGGACTACTTCCACTCTATTTGACTGCTTTCTTATGAGTTCAAATATTTATTTAAGACTATTTTTAAAAGGAGGTATTTTTCCCCTTATTTAATGGCAGAAGACAGAGTTCCTCCAAGTTGACAGATTTGTTCAGGGATGTCCCACAGAGGGGTAAGTGATTCCGAAGAGCCAAAGAAAGAAGATAAAAGGAAGAAGTTTGCCCTTCTATGTCCACATAGGAGAGGACTCTTGGGGCTCTTCAATCTCTTCCAGAGAGGTAGAACCAGGACCAGTTCTGAAGCTTGACTGAAGAGCTGCTGATATGGAATCCTGTTTTCAAGGTTGAACCTATGCAGGAGACCAGAGAAATTCCCCTGTGCTGATAGCAACATGAGAGTTCCCTAAGGTCGGGCAGACCATTCACAAGAAAGATCAAACACTGTTGTATCTAGACACTGGGAAATGGATTTATAGACCAGTTGTCTAGAATGGTCAAGATCCAAATTCAGTCAACACAGTTAATGTTTTAATTGTTTTGTGTTTGTCCAAGAATTAAGCCATTTAAAATAGATTTCAGTTTAATTAAACCTGTTGAACATCAGACAAGTAGGTCTGAGTCAGCCTGAAAACTTTTCTGAATGTGTTGAGGCTACATTATTTGTTTTAATGAAAACTGGTTGCTTGAAATTTTTTGTTTTGTATTATTACTCAATAACACCCTTCTCAGTCAGAGTCCTGACTACTGAACAATTTGATTATTAAAAAGAAAATTTTTCAAACTCTAGTCCAGAACCCTGGGGTCCCAAAGAACCTTCCAAGAATCCCATGAAACAAAAAAAAAAGTGTTTTATTACAATACAAAGATGTTAAATTTTTTCTACTGTGTTGACATTTGCACTGGAAAAGCAATGATGAGTAAAACTGTCCTGCCTTAGAGGGACTAAGGCAGAAAATAAATTTTTGAAAAGGAAGAAAGAAGAGAAAGAGAAAGCTAGTGTACTTACAAAAATGCCTTGGATGAATGAAAGCAGTATGAATTATTAATTTTACTAAATTTCAATTATTTTATGTCCTTGTAATAATCTGTGGGACCAAAAGGGAAGTAGATATGAAGTTTTTCTGCTGATGCATACCAGAGGGCAGTGGTTACTATGGTAGACAAAATTCTAAAGATGTCCCCCAAGATTTTCCTCTCCCTGCTATTCAACCAAACACTGATGAAAGTATGGCTTTACAGAAAGTATAAATGATAACATCATCTGATTCAAAATGAGGAGATTCTTCCCTTAAGAGGGAAGCAGAAAGAGTCAGAGAGATGAGGAAGAATAGAGGTCAGGGGGATTCAGAACCTAAGAACTATATTGGATTTGAAGACAAAGGGAAGCACAAACCAAAGAATGGAGGAAGCCACTACAGCTGTGAATGACCCTCAGCCAATAGCTAGGAAGGAAATAGGACCTCAGTCTTATAGCTGAATATAACCAAATTCTGCCAAATCTTGAATGAAGCAGAAAGTAGTTTCTCCCATATAGCTTGCCAGAAGAACCTGATATCCTCATTCTAACCTGATGGGACTCAGAGTCGAGCATTCAGTCAAGCCCACTGGGGTTCTGACCTACAAAATAGTGAGATAATAAATGGGTTTGATTTTAAACTGCTAAATTTGTGTGATTGTTATAGCAGCACTAGAAAACTAATATAGTCATCTTAATGAAAAGCAGTTGTAAGATTGAACTATTAGCTTCAAAGGTATATTTTTTCGTGAAAGGGCATTTTAACCAAGAATGAATGACCTATAAACTTTAAATATTAGGATTTTTATATTAAATGACATTTTAGTGAATGAAGTAAGACTATCACTTCCAGGAAAACATATGACAATATTTGTCATGAAAGAAAATTAGGACTTAGAAGTAAAAATTAATTTGGAAAAAAATGCCTCTACCATCACAAGTTTGACAGCTTCCTAATTCTGAAAAGACAGGTGTTAGTATTTGAAAATAAATGCTATTTTTATATGAGTAATTAAATTTAACATTTGGAAAGGGTCTCATAATGTAGAAAACCAATAGTTTCCAGATGACCAATCAATGCCTGTTATTCCAAAATCTTCCATGACTGAAGAATCCATTCAAAGTGCAAGATAAACACCAGTATATTTTAATGCAACAGAGATCAGTGATATAGTTTCAGATTTTACATTAAATCTAATCTTTAGGAAATTACCATTTGTCAAGATTTAGTATCAGATATAATCCCATGTATTCTGTCAGATCATAATGCTATGATCTTAGCAATCAACAATAAGAGAAACAACAGAAACTATTCAAATACTTGGAAATTGAATAATTACCTCTTAAATGAAGGATGGGTAAAAGAGGAAATGAGAGCAGAAATTAAGAAGTTCTTGAAATTGAACGAGAATGAGGAAACAACATACCGAAACCTCTGGAACAGTATAAAGGCTTTCTTAAGAGGTAAGTTTATAGCACTGAGTGCATACATCAAAAATCTAGAAAGAGATCAGATTAATAGCCTTATGCTTCAACTCAAATGACTACAAAAGGAGGAACAGTCCAACCCTAAATCTAACAGAAGACAGGAAATTACCAAAATCAGAGCTGAAATCAACAAAATAGAGAACAAAAAAGCTATTCAATCTATTAACAAAACTAAGAGCTGTTTCTTTGAAAGAGTTAACAAAATAGACCCCTTGCCAACCTCACCAAAAGGAAGAAATGAAGCTAATCAACAAAATCAGAGACGAAAATGGGGATATCACCAGAGATTCATCCAAGATCCAGAAGATTATCAGAAGCTTTTTTGAAAACTTATACTCTGCCAAATTTGATAACCTGGAGGACATGGACATGTTCTTGGACACACACGACATCCCCTCTTTAACACAGGAGGACATTGAAAACCTCAACCAACCAATCACAGAAAGCAAAATTGAAACAGCAATCAAAGCTCTCCCAAAAAAAGAAAAGCCCAGGTCCGGATGGATATATGGTGGAATTCTACCAAGCCTTCACAGAGGAACTAACACCGATCCTCTACAAGCTCTTCCAGGAAATTGATAGAGAGGGATCACTCCCAAACACTTTTTATGAAGCAAATATTACACTGATTCCAAAGCCCAACAAAGACACATCAAGGAAAGAAAACTACAGACCAATTCCCCTGATGAACATTAATGCAAAAATCCTTAACAAAATTTTAGCTAATCGGATACAAAAGCACATTAAAAAGATAATACATTATGATCAAGTGGGCTTCATTCCAGGAAAACAAGACTGATTCAACAAACACGCATCAATAAATGTAATTCACCACATAAACAGAATTAAAAACAAAAAATCATATAATCATCTCAACTGATGCAGAGAAGCCATTTGATGACACTCAACACCACTTTGTGCTCAAAACTTTGGAAAAGATAGGGATCAAGGGAACTAACTATGTCAGATCCATTTACAATGGACCCATAGCCAACATTATCCTCAATGGAGAAAAACTGA
This sequence comes from Aplodontia rufa, assembly GCA_004027875.1. Taxonomy (NCBI): domain Eukaryota; kingdom Metazoa; phylum Chordata; class Mammalia; order Rodentia; family Aplodontiidae; genus Aplodontia; species Aplodontia rufa. The sequence goes on along the minus strand of PVKS010013110.1, from coordinate 5,201 downwards.
AAGCATTTCAACTGAATTCAGGTACTAGACAAGGCTGTCCGCTTTCTCCACTCTTGTTCAATGTCGTCCTTGAAACCCTTGCCAGAGCCATCAGGCAAGGCAAGGAAATCAAAGGTATTCATATAGGAAAAGAGGAAGTTGTTATCTCTATTCGCTGATGACATGTTTCTATATCTAGAAGACCCAATATCATTGGCCAGAAAACTCCTAGAGCTTATAGGCAATTTTAGCAAAGTAGCTGGCTGCAAGATCAGCTCCGGTAAGTCATTAGTGTTCCTTTACTCCAACAACAAATCCTCAGAAGATGAAATCAGGAAATCTCTCCCATTCACCATCTCCTAAAAAAAAAATGAAATACTTGGGCATTAACCTTACAAAGGATGTTAAGGACCTCTACAAAGAAAACTATCAAACACTAAAAAAAGAAATTACAGAAGACCTGAGTAGATGGAAAAACATTCCATGCTCATGGTTAGGCAGAATCAATATAATAAAGATGGCCATTCTACCCAAAGTCCTATGCAGATTTAATGCAATCCCCATCAAGATACCTATGGCATTCTTCACAGATATAGAAAAGGCAATTCTCAAGTTCATATGGAAAAACAGGAGACCCAGACTAGCCAAAACATTACCCTATAGAAAGGAAGAAATAGGGGGTATCTCAGTCCCTGACCTGAAATTATACTACAGAGCCATAGTAGCAAAAACAGCATGGTATTGGTATCAAAACAGAACCGAAGATCAGTGGAACGGAATAGAAGTTCCTGAGACAAACCCCCATATCTTTAACTATTTGATATTTGATAAAGGGGGCAAAAGCATAGTGTGGAAGAAAGATAGCCTGTTCAACAAATGGTGTTGGACAAACTGGACAGCCATACGTAGACAACTGAAGCTGGATCCTTATCTTTTTCCCTGCACAAAAATTAAATCAAAATGGATCAAAGACCTTTAAACTTAGTAGAAAAGAAGTAGGGTTATCACTACAGCATATAGGAGTCAGCAGATACTTCCTTAACAAAACTCCCATGGCTCAAGCTGTAAAATCAAGAAAAAATGAATGGGATGCAATTAAACTAAAAAGTTTCTGCACAGCTAAAGATCTAACAAGAGCATTAAGAGAGAACCTACAGAATGGGAGAAAACCTTTGCCTGCTACACCTGTGACAGAGGGCTAACATCCAGAGTACACAGGGAACTAAAGAAACTAAACACCAAGCTCACAAATAATCCAATCAATAAATGGGCTAAAGAACTCAAAAGGAACTTCTCTCCAATGGAAGTCCAGAAAGCCCATAAATATATGAGAAAATGCTCTACATCATTAGCTATTAGGGAAATGCAAATCAAAACTTCAATGAGATACCACCTCACTCCTCTTACAGTGGCAAAAATGAAAAATTCAAACAACAACAGATGCTGGAGGGGATGTGGGGAAAGAGGAACACTGTTACACTGCTGGTGGGACTTCAAACTGTTTCAGCCACTATGGAAAGCAGTGTGGAGAATCCTCAAAAAATTAAGGATGGAACCACCTTATGACCCAGCTATCCCACTCCTGGGTATTTTCCCAAAAGAGTTAGAATCAGCATATTATAGTGATGTGACTTCCTCAATGTTTATAGCAGCTCAATTTACTATAGCTAGACTATGGAACCAACCCAGATGCCCCTCACTTGACGAGTGGATACAAAAGCTTTGGTACATACATACAATGGAATACTACTTGGCCATTAGAGAAGACGATATTATGGCTTTTGATATCAAATGGATGGAGATGGAAAGAATTATGCTAAGTGAAGTATCCCAATCTCAGAGACTCAAGGGCCGAATGGTTTCTCTCATCTGTGGAAGCTAGTATATATGGGGAAGCAGTATGTTAGACGGCTAACCTAACAATAACTTCAAATTGTATGATTCTCAGAGTAATAGGGGGATGGCTCCCTAGGATACTTGGAGGCCTAGGGAGGAGGATGGGGGGGGCAGGGTATATGAAGAATTCATAGGAGAATGGAGAGTGTGAATAGGGGGGAACCATCTCAGAAGCCGATGTCATTCCTCCATGAGATACCCATTAAACACAAGAGTTCTTCTGGGGGAAACTACAACAGGTGAAACCCAAGGTAGTCATCCATGTTTTGGCATTACCCCTGGATAACAAAGTATATATACATTGATTACTGTTGGTTTGATAATGTTTCCCCCTCAATTCTATCTCTATATACTTCTAATAAAAAAAGATTTAGTATCAGAGATAAACATCCTTAATTATCTAAAAAGATTATTAAAATGCAACTTCTTCTTCCATATCTGTGCAGAGTGGGACTTTTATTTATATTCTTCAGCAAAACAACAGGTCATAAATGGTTGAATTCAGAAGCAAATATGAAAATTAATCTGTCTTTTGGTAGACCATTAAAATATTAGAGATTTGTAAAATGTAAATCAATGCCACATTTCTCTCCAATTAAACTTATTTTGGAAAATAAAAAAAAATTTAGTTAGAAGGTTATTTAAAGTAATATAAAATGAGTTCACACTGTTATTTAAGTGAGATAATATTTTTAAATTGTTGTTTCAATTTTTATTTAAATTTATTTTCTCTGATATTAAAAAATAAAAATTTTACATACTTATGGAGTACTGTGTGATGTTTCTGTACATGCATTGTGTCATCTTTAAGTGAGAATTAATATTCCTTTCTCTTCAAACTTTTAACAGTCATAGTTAGAACATTCAAAGTCCTTATATGTTGCTTTTCGAAATTCAGTTTCAATTTCTAATAATGTGAATAGTGATAAATATAGGAATATAAGCAAAAGTTCTTTGGCATTCTCATGAATCTTTAAGAATATAAAGCTGTGCTAAAACTGAAAACAAATGGGCAACAACTTTACTGGTATGGTCATCATCTGGCTCAACTTTTCAGTTTTGAAAAATGCTGACTGCTTGATGAAAAAATTTAATCTAAATCTATCATTTTTGAAGCTACTCTCTTCTTCCCTTGACTGGCTTGTAACAGAAGGGGTTCTTCTCATGGGGCTTCTTAGAGATAAGTGGAAAAAATGCATAATTACATCCTGAATTTGTAATTGAAAATCTGCAGCTTTTAAAATTCATAAAATTTGATCAGAACCTTATATCAACAGTAAATGAATTGAAATACAATTTGTGTTTTAGATTTTCTAAAGGAAGCTACTCCACACTGGGTTGAAATGTCATTTTTAAATATCCAGTCATTAGACATGATAATAATGTAATTATCTCAGTAAATTCACTTCCACAAAGAGAAACTAATGGGTCATAAGCAGCTATGAGCAACAGCAAACAAAACAATGGGAAAACTTGTTTTTTAGAAAAACTAGCCTGCAACTGTTACAAAGTTTACAGGCACAAACTTCATAATGCAATTCACCAGTGTATTAAAATCATTACCCATTTTTATAAATTAAAAAATAAAACACCCTTATCTCTACATGAGTTTGGGGAAAGTTTATTTTTCCAAAATTTTATAAATTAGAAGTGTGAAATATATAACTATTTCATAATTAAATCCAGCTCTTTATAGGAAATGAGGATCCGTGGAATAGAGACCTCCAAAAATCTTTTCATGCAATATACTGAATGTTTTGTAGTCAAGTTAAGAGGGCATTCCCAGAAGTCACCCAAGTATTTCCACCAATATATACATTTTTTTCTCACATAATACTTAGGAGTATATTTTTCAACAGTTGGGTATCACCATCTCAGGCAGTATTTTAAAGATACCTTCTACTTTTTCACGATTTGGTATACAAAAGTTACTTCTGCCAAATAACAGCTTCTCAAATATCATTGCAAAGCTTTGTATTCTTTATCAACCATTTAAAGAAGCATATCATCAACTAGTACAGCACACCGACAGTATTCAGTGCGTTCTGTCCACTCTTATTAAATGGATTATTTATCCAAGGCCTTAATTATTCTTATGTTGTATTTTCCCTACCCTCCAGAAATTATTCAAATCACTACATAATTTTCTCTTTAGTGCCATCTATAAAATAGTTAGAAGACATGAATCTATTTGATACATGAAACTCAAGCTGACTTTGATCACAGTTCCTAAGATGATATCTGTCAACATAATTAAAAAACACCTTAGAGACTAATTCTTTTGTGAAAGTAAATGAAAAGTCAGACCACAAAATAATTGACCATTTTTTTAAAAAACATACATTTAAAATAAAAATACAGTATACTATCATTGGCTATAGTTATCAGAATATACAATAGATTTCTCAAATTAAAATCTTTATGAACTCAAATTTCCTCCCATCTTCCAAAACCTCCAAAACTGTATCTTCCTTGATATCATTGTTCCACCGCTCTGTAGAATAATTTTTGCAAGTCCTTTTGACAAAGTTTATAACTTTCCTTTGAGTGACTTGGGGTAATCAGGCATCAGCAAGAGCAATAACATCAAAAAGAGGAAAAAGAGTCCATGAGTGGCCTCAGATTTTAAATTAATTGAGATGCAGGGTAACTACATAAAGATGAGACACAGTGACACAGGTAGAAGTCTGCTGGACGGGATCCTGGGAGGTGTTGCTCACCTGATCTGGGCACTCTGCTCCTCCCACGTGCCTCACCAGATCCTGCTCCTCAAAAGGTCCTTCCACAGGTGCTGGCTACAGACTGCCATAATTCTAAAAGATACTAAGACTAGACTATAAAGCAACTACAGCAAGTAGCACACAGTTAAGTTCAACATTTTTATGCCTCCTTTTAATTTTTTATTTTTGAACAACCATACAAGTTTTTAACAAAATAATATAAAATGTGTATATATTCTGGATATTGCAATTACCCCCTGGAGTGCCCTCCCAATTACCCTCCCTTATCCCACCCTTCCCCTTCCCACTATATCTCTAAAAAAAGTATTAGGTAGTAAAACATTACACCTTATCTGGATTTAACTCATGCTACTAGACCAACTTTCTCATTGTCCAGAGTCTAGTCCCCACCTCCACAGATGAGTGGAGACAATCGACCCTTAGTTCTCTGGGTTAAGCTGATTTTACTCATCATGATCTCTTCCATAGCCATCCATTTACCTTTGAAGGCTGCAATATCATTGTTTCTAATTGCTGTGTAATATTCCATGGTATAAATGTACCACAGTTTTTGGATCCATTCTTCCAGTGAGGGACATCTGGGTT